>CABEEJ010002749.1:61905-94726 GCA_901482245.1 Timema douglasi
CGTCTTACTACCCGTTCGGGTTATACGCACTTACGCTAATGTGTAATGGTAGGGTGATTGTGAGATGAAATGGAGGACCTACAGTTTAACGTGGAATCCGAACCACGGTGGAGGCCTGGCATTCCCCACATTCACAAGATGTCTTGTCAGAGGTGAAGGAAGGGTTTGGTAATCAGATAAATCTGTGCCGGGACCGAGGATTGAACCCCAGCCGCCAGCACAAAAGTCTGACACCTTACCCCTAGACCACCAGGTCACCTTCAATTCCATTGTATATCGACACACGTTACATTCTGGTGGTGAACCAAATCTCCCAGGACCAGTAAGAGTGAGCAGTCGTGTTGCCTCATATAAACCATGTGTTCAACAGAGGAATTAAGTGAATTGATCGTGACGTCCTTAAGATCATATGCTAAGAGACACTAATCTTGATAATGGCAGATTCCAATCAATGCCATATCCAGGTTGTCTACTCACAACTCATTATCATCATATGTTTACTTAATAAGATGGGTGCGTGTCACCTGAACCAATACTATGATGTGACAAAAAAAAAATTAGAGATGACTTCAATCCAGATTTTCTCGAATTCTAATCTTAATAATAATAATAATAATAATATTTAGCACCCCGTCATACTACCCGTTCGGGTTATACGCTTTAAGTACTAATTACTCTAATGGATTAGGAATTGGGAAGGTTGAATTAGAGGAAGTGAACCCGCATTTGCGTGGAGGGAGAGTGGAAAACCATTTAGGAAAAACCACCCCCAGTTCACTCGACCGAGATTCGAACCTCGATCTCCTCATCCTCAGCAGTCGAGCTTCAACACAACAAGCGCGTTAGCCAACTACGCCACCGAGGCGGGTAATTCTAATCTTTATCTACCTACAAATCAAGAATCTGAATCTGAATGTGAATCTTAGAAAATGTAATAATCATATAAGGTTAGCTTCCCCACATTGTTTCTTCAATTCTTATTTTGTTCACGTTAACTCTTCAGTTACTAAATACAAAATAAATCATAAATGAATGCTATTTTTCTATAAGAAGAATTCACATTCGGTTAAGTAGAAAATTAATTATTTCTAGCTAAATCATTTGTAAACGAAAGAGCTCCAAGAAAACTCAGACTCAAATTTTAAAAATAAAAATCTGAAATTTGGTTGAATCCTTGAATCTTGAATATCCTTAATAAATCAAGGGATTTAAACTTTAAAATAACCCATCCCAAGTATTTAAAAAAAGAAGAGGTTCATACCAGACCACTACTGAAAGTGACGGTCTGAATAAAAATCATAAGAAATGTCCGATTTTAAACCCTCGTTTAAATAAACTGCCCTTTTGTTTGATTATCATTCACTAAGTTAGTAAGATGAGCTGGAGGGAGAATTTGTATTTATACAATTAAATTCATCCTGGCATTGAAAATGTTTTATGTTTTCATGAATACCTACTATAAAAATAAAATTGTAAGTCTGTGTGTTAAGGGCTTTTAAAAAATTACTGAACAAGTTATCAACCTTTCAATCATATCTAACTTCCCACACATCATATCGATGCTCGATTTATCGACAATGTAAACTTGTGTAGTACAATATCTCTGTAAGTACCTACTTGAGACGTCTCACACTAATCTACCGGAACTTGTAACAATATTTATCTTCAAGTGGTTGATAAACTGTGCTGCAAAATGTCTGTCTTAACTCCACTGTATCATGAAGTACAAAGTGTCTTTGCTCGTGATCTCGAGATAAGGGTTTATTTAAACTTATAGTAGCCCCGTGGCTTCTTTGGTGCTGACTGACAGCTCACAGCTGACTTCTAACAGTCAACATTTAGGTATATACCTAAATTTTGACCATCAGAAGTGACAGCTGCTAAACACATGTTTTTGCAGATCATATTGTTCGGCGTAGGGATACATAATTTGGTCTGGTAACTTTTCAAAGCTGTCAGTCAGCACCAAAGAAGCTGTGGGGCTACTGTATTTAATATTTATATAATAGATTTTTAAAAATATCTTGCATTCAGGTAACTATGGCATTTAAAAATTAACTGACACTATTAGATAACACTTATCTGAAACTTTATCTCAGTCGAAAGAATGTATGTCTACTTACTGAGCTAAGGGTCCTGGGTTTGATTCCCGGCATGGCTGAAAACATGGGTTTACCCTTTCAGAGTGATGAATTACTGGATGTTATGCCTGTCATAGTTTTAAGTTATATTATAATACAAATGAAGATACGACAGGCCTAGCAGGTAGTGGGAAAATAAACCACAGACTGGAAACAGTAATGGATGTAAAGTATAGTACACTTATTAATAAATGCCACCCACACCGGCAGACACAGTATTGTTTGGATTGACTTGCTTGTGGAAGGGAGGTCGGGGTTTGAATCTCGACTTGGTGTTTTTTTCCTGTCTATGCGAATGTGAGTAGTACATCGCCTCTAAGATCTACCTTCTCATCACTTCCCGTTGGTGTAGTCAGGTAAACATTTGTTAAATTTATTATTATTTTAAGCCCTGAGCCGGTTTGTTTAACATTCCTCCCCTCTTCCTAGACTGAACAATAATAATCACAAATTGCTCGACTAATAATTAGTGACAGGAAAAAACAAGACTTGTTTGAACAAGGATAACATACCCGGTACAATAAGCATAATGTAAAGATTTAAACATGGCGTGTTTAATTTTAATCATTTTGACATGAGATGATTGAAAAGGAGCCAAGGTTATCTATCTTATTAAAATTATAATTTGATTGACACAGCAAAATAATACATAGATAACCACTATCAATTTTTTTTAATAGCTATATATTAAGATGTATTTCAAACAAACCACTGGGAAGTGTTGTGCATTATGATTCCAGCCACCAGGATGCAAACATTTACACCTTTTTTACCACTTGTCTATACTAAATGCATTTGATCATCCTTACGACTTTAAGGAAAGACAGTTGAGAGGAAATTTACCCACCGTGTGTGTGTGGAGGGGGAGGAACCATTTAGGAAAAATCACTCTCCATACACCTGGCCAGGATTCAAACCTTGAGCTTCCTGTCACCAGCAAACCAGACTAGAGGAGCTTGACAGTTCATGTGCCATCAGTGTGGGTTTTTATAAATGAAAAATTACTTCTTAGGTCGCAATGGGAGTTGCTCTCTTTATGAGCAACACTTTTTTTTAAATTTTTACTGATTTAGGTTATATGCTTATGTACTAATTATGTTAATGGTTTGAGGGGATAAGTAAGTTTATATTTATAGGAAGTGTATCTGCATTTATGAGGAGGGAGGGTGGAAAACCATCTTGGGAAAACCACCCTCGGTACACACGGCAGAATCGAACCTTGAGCTCCCTGGGATTGGTAGTCTAATCTACCGCGAGAGTAGCGCGTTAGACCATTCGGCCAATGAAGCTGGTCAAGAGCAACAGTGTGACGTAAAACAAGAACTAAGCAATAAATTACTCCTAGATTAAAAGAGAATGGTCATTAAAAGATATCAAACACATAGGCAGCATGGTAATATGACAGATAACCTTTTCAACTTCAAGTTTAGTTATGTATGATTAATTTATATATGTAAAAGACTGAATAAATGTGAAGAAATTTCTTTTTAAGTGTAAGCTTCAACAATAGTGCCGCAGCTGTTTCTTTTTGCTTAAGGTCTTAATACTCATCTAGGATATATATATTTAATTACACTACTAAGGATAAGGATAAGGAAGGTAAAGTTTAGAGGAAATGTAAATGGATTTCTTGTGGAGGCTGAGCGGGAAAGTATTTAAGAAAAAAAACTTCTATACACTCGAGCTCGATTCGAGCTCTGACCTTTCTGTCACCTGTAAACTAGTCTAGAATATCTTGACACTTAATCTGTGTACCCATTGTGTGGTTGTATTGGCTGTTGAAGACCATCTATATAAGAAAACCGGCTGAGAAGGCTAAGCTTAAAAGAAATTCACCATCATTATGTACAGAGGAGGCATGAGTAGCCTCAGTGGGAATTTTTTTTTTTGCTCATAGAGCATACCTTCGAAGATAGACCCCAAATCTCTAAGGCCACAGCCAAGCAGGCTAATTGTGTTAGTGCAGTAACCCGCCTCGGTGGCGTAGTTGGCTAACGCGCTTGTCGTGTTGAGCTCGACTGCTGAGGAAGGGGAGATCCGAGGTTCGAATCTCGCTCGGGTGAACTGGGGGTGGTTTTTCCTGAATGGTTTTCCACTCTCCCTCCACGCAAATGCGGGTTCACTTCCTCTAATTCAACCTTCCCAATTCCTAATCCATTAGAGTATTAGTACATAAAGCATGTAACCCGAACGGGTAGTAAGACGCGGT
This sequence comes from Timema douglasi, assembly GCA_901482245.1. Taxonomy (NCBI): domain Eukaryota; kingdom Metazoa; phylum Arthropoda; class Insecta; order Phasmatodea; family Timematidae; genus Timema; species Timema douglasi. Next base: position 66,256 of record CABEEJ010002749.1, read on the forward strand.
GCTAAATATTATTATTATTATTATTATTATTATTGTTAGTGCAGTAATGTTTCTTAAAATGTGACTAAAGAAATATTTAATAGTAGATTTGATAAGATTCTACAATGGTCAATACCCTTAAGGACTAGCACTATTAGTTTTAATCAACAACCCTCTACTGAATACCTCTTAATCACATCATTTACTTATATTAAGTCCCTAGTAAAAACAGGGAGAGTAAAATAGCTTTATTTTGAAAAACATATTCAGGAACTTGCAGTGCCAGTGGCCTGTATTTTCTTATTATTATTATCACCGCGTCTTACTACCCGTTCGGGTTATACGCACTTACGCTAATGTGTAATGGTAGGGTGATTGTGAGATGAAATGAAGGACCTACAGTTTAACGTGGGATCCGAACCACGGTGGAGGCCTGGCATTCCCCACATTCACAAGATGTCTTGTCAGAGGTGAAGGAAGGGTTTGGTAATCAGATAAATCTTTGCCGGGACCAAGGATTGAACCCCGGCCGCCAGCACAGAAGTCTGACACCTTACCCCTAGACCGCCAGGTCACCTATGTATTTTCTTAAAGACATGAAAATACTAAACAAAATAACAGTAGCTCGGCAAATCACATTTGCCCACTTTACACAGAAAGTTCTCACCATTCCTTTGAGAGAGGGGTCAGCAATAGGGGAGCGGTTTCCGTGGAAATCTGGCCACAAATGGACATTCTTTGTCAGCATCGTGACTGAAGGAAGTTTCTCCCTCTTTGCCATACTCTCCAAGGTGAGCCCCAGGTACGTTTGAATGTGCCTGGAACATGACAAATAAAGAGTACACACAAAAAAAGTTTTTTTTTTTATTTAGCACCGTGTCTTACTACCCGTTCGGGTTATACACTTAAGTACTAATTAAATTAATGGGTTAGGAATTGAGAAGGTTGAGTTTAGAGGAAGTGAACTCGTACTTGCTTGGAGGGAGAGTGAANCAGTTCACCAAAATTTGAACCTCGATTTCCCCATCCTCAGTAGTCTTAACTCAACATGAAACGAGCATATTAGCTAACTACGCCACCGAGGCGGGTAAGAGTGAATTATATTGTAATTTTTTTTGTTTTTATTTGCAGCCACCCCCTCAAAAAAATTATCACAGATGAGACCACCCATCTATACTGTTTGTTCTTGTTCTAATATTTAAAAATTAGGAATGAGCTATTGAGTCCTTGAAGGGTATTAGAGATTTAAAGATTCGAAAATCTATGACTCAAATCATCAGGGTTATTTTCTTTCAATTTTTAGGGTGAAATTTGTTTTGGAGCTCTAATACTGCTTTTTGGTGGTTCAAAGCCAACATAATTCTAGCACAAGCTTAACAACCAGGCCCTAGATCATTAATTTAATACTTAATTGGATGTATGAATGTTATAATGGATGGACGATAAGAACTAATGTTAACATTTAGTTGTTTTTTACTGTTCTATTATATTTATATTCCCTCTTATGCTAGTATCATGATTCGGATTCAGATTTGGAAAATAGTGGATTCAACTATCTCTATTAAAAATGTTAGAGAAAGATCTCCGTGGGTCAAGTGAACCGAACCAACAAGATAACCCGATAAAACAAACATTAGTCAGCACAATAAAGTTACAAGTAACGTTGTCACGGATGTGCGTCCCTAGACTATAACGGGCATGACTTGGCTGTCTATTGTCTGGAAAAGATACACGCTGCGCATGCGCTACCACAAATATGGCTACACTAAACAACTGCAACTCATGATAAAAGAATACCAACATTCCAACAAAAAATAAATTGTGTTTAGAAATTATATTCAAAGGGTCGGTCTAGTACCAATGTATCATTTTCAATATGTAGCCTATTAACATAGTTTGTTATTTATATTAAAGTAAAGAAACATTACTATACAGAAGTGTTTGGAATAATGTCTCCCTTTAAGATCTATCCTATCAAATCAAATATAACTGTTCAATTGAAATAAAATGCCAAGAATTGTGTTACATAATAAAACATGTAGTATTTTATTATATCTTTTAGTTGTTTAACAAAACTTTAGACTGAATATTATAATGAACTGAGGTTAGTTATCAGTTTTTAAAATCCATTTCAGTTGAAAATCAAGCTCATCTGGATAAGCACCCCCTTAAGATGTTCAGGAGATGAAATTATAAATATCTTAAAATAACTAATATTGTTGGGTTAACTATTACTCCCTAAAAACTATACAAAATAACATAAGGATAGTTGATTATTTAAAACTAAGAATCTGTGTACTCTCTAGGACTTGGAGGCCATAGATATGCGTTCTTTCCCCCGAATCTCGAATCATGCAGGAAAAAATGTGTGTTTTCATGCGCCACGTTGAGAACGGGAAGGTTTGTGACACTCTTTCCTTATTTCCTGTGGAGTGTAGTTTCCTATACAGACCTGTTAAGGTTGCACTAATCCACATCATGCCCGTGCCATCTGCCTTTTCCTGAACTGTGTTTACTGTGCGATTGTTAGTTTATTCTTTATTTAGAAGTGTATTAGTTGTACGAAACATGACTGACATTCGTCATGCTAGTAAAGAGTTTTTAAACCAATTTATAGAGATTTAGAAGTCACAAATATCAAATATGTGAATAGAAATTTTAAAAATGGCGGATATGACGCTCTGGTAAAATTTTACCTTAAGGTGGATCCAAAAGTCAATTGAGGTTTGGTTGAAAAAAAAAAGTCAATGAGGAGCTCATTCCGAACAGAGCTTAAACAATTTGACAATGCTTTTCCCTTTCAGCCAGCCACTTCTTTCGCCAGAAACATATTTACCGGTTGCTGTTAGCTAGTGATGGGTTGCTCATGAGAACTGTGAACGAACAACTTCATGAGCGAGTTGTTCATGCCGTTATTAAACGCAACATCATGGATCTAATATATTGACTAATATTTTATTTTATTTATATTTAGCACCGTGTCTTACTACCCGTTCGTGTTATACGCTTTAAGTACTAATTACTCTAATGGCTTAGGAATTGGGAAGGTTGAATTAGAGGAAGTGAACCCGCATTTGCGTGGAGGAAGAGTGGAAAACCATTTAGGAAAAACCACCCCCAGTTCACCCGACCGAGATTCGGACCTCGATCTCCCCGTCCTCAGCAGTCGAACAGCTCAACACGACAAGCGCGTTAGCCCAACTACGCCACCGAGGCGGGTTATTATTGACCAATAAGCTTACAGTTTTTACTGAAAATCCTGATTATTACTTGTATACAATAAACATATGTGTGTCATTTGTACCTTTGATTTAAGAACTTAGACCAGTGGAAGTAAATAATACACCTAAATATTCCCACAAGGGTGTATCAGGCAACATTCCCCCTTCCCCCCTCATAATTCCTTTGTGTCCGTGTTCGTGCATTAGTTTGTTGTTTCTTCACCGCTCTTCTTTTCACTCATACTTTATCATTATCTCTGTCTAATCACTTTGAGTTTTCGTTCAAGTGTCCGGTTTAATCCAGCTAGTTTCAGCTATCAACACATCACTTCTGTACCACTTCCAACCGCTCTTCTCTGCTTAAAGACTTGTCGTCATCATGACTCTTTTTTTTGTGATCTTGTTCATTCGCTCTGGAAAGAGCCAGGAGTGTTTGTCGTTCACAACTCTTCCATCGTTCTTTGTTCGTTACTATGAAAAGAATCAACTCTAGATGTGTACAGTCACTACCAGAACGCCGCATTGCCTACAATAGTATATTAACTATTTTTATTAACATCAAAGGACATAATTCTGTTAATTGGACACTTAAGGCTAAGTACTAAGGTTAATCATTATAAATAATATGCATAAATAATAAGATTAAAGATTTAAGCACAACAAGTTTCGGATAAGCTACACATGAATCCTAATTTGTTAATCAGTTCCAAGGGAAGGGACAGATTGCCACACTAGGAATGGGAATTGTGAGAACTACAGTAGCCCCGTGGCTTCTTTGGTGCTGACTGACAGCTCACAGCTCACTTCTGACAGTCAACATTTAGGTATAGACCTACATTTTGACTGTCAGAAGTGACAGCTGCTAAACACATGTTTTTGCAGATCATACGGTTCGGCGTAGGGATACACAATTTGGTCTGGTAACTTTTCAAAGCTGTCAGTCAGCACCAAAGAAGCCATGGGGATACTGTAGTTAGCACTCACGCATTAGCTCACCAAGGTAGACGAAGGGGTGAAAGTATTGGGAGTGAACCAGGCATGAGGTGAACAATATAACTATTCATGAAAAACTCCTCTTTTGAATGAGTGAGCTTATGTGAGCTAGCTTGCGTCAACAAGCTGGTTTGACCCATCATTACTGTTAGCTGCAGACATCTCAATAACTGCACATGCAACAATGCATTTTTTTTTTCTATCACCCATCACTTCCCCTTATCCTGTCCACACCACTAGAACCTCCATAGGATAGCAGAATAACGTTGTGAATGTATGTACGACGACACAGTGCCATTCCGGATGAGACAATAAATTACAGTGTTTGTCCATTCACAAACATTATTTGCCTTGGTAAAAAAAAAAGTCACATTCAATCACGCGCAAATTCTTGTGGCGGCGTCATGTTGTGTGTGGGCGATAAACGTTTTTTCCGTGTGCCATTCTTTCGTGCAAGCTATTCATTGCCATTCCAAAGTGCCATTCTTTCTCACGGGACAATTGAACTAAATTAAATATGCTACACAGTGGTTTTTTTTATTACGATTATATAAAAGGAATAATTTTTGGCTGAGCAAATTTTATTATTTAATTTTCAATCTTGGTAGCATTAAAAGCTAAAACAGGAAAAAAAAAGGGATTAATTTTTTACGTTGAAATTCTTCCAAAAACTGAATATTAAAAAGTTTGTGTAGCAAAAAGTGTGCTTATAAATTGATTTAGGTGTGTTACCGGGCATAATCTCGACCTGAAAGATCGGGTTTAAGGGTATTCTTGAACTATTTAGCTACCGGATTGCTCGCTGCTGCTTAGAAGCGTTGCATAGTTTGATTCCCCTGTCGAGGTGTTATTTTTAAATTTACAGAATATAAAAGAAAAATTGACTGTTTATATTTAACATTAAGATAACATTAAATAATCAAAATAATTCTGAAAATCCAACCATTTTTAATTTCTAAAATTCAAAAGTAAAATTCTATTTTTGGAAAAAAAAATCTTTTTAATGAGCTGCGGTTTTAACTAAAAATAAAAAGTAGAATATGATTTGAAATAGGCTTTGAAAAATTGATTTACTTATTAATAATAATTTGGATTATTCGACACGCACTTTCCAAGTGGGTTTATTATATTAGCACACAAATTACAAAGTAAATTAAGTTAACTATAGAAAATACAAAACTCGGTTCCCTATTTGTTAATTTATCAATGTGAAAAGTGAGCTCTCAATTTCATCAACAATAAAAAAATGTGGTAAAGCTGGAAATTGAACTCTGAAGACTTAATTCAGTAGACAGACACGCTATCAACTGATCTAGGGTGATGGACTGTGTCCATTTAAAATATGACTTTCAATCATACTGACTGTATCACACACTCAATCAATATTTCAACGAGAAGTATTTCATATTTAATTAGAGGGCATGACAGACCTCAAAACGCTTAATGAATGGGGTTCAATGGTGTGCGAGAGGCAGGAAAGTAGATATTGTGCAACTTGTTTTGTTTTTTTTTGCTACTTACGTGAGTCATGCCAGTCAAACGAGTGACACAAGTCTGTGAATCACCTGAGTAAATATTCACGTCGGTGTCATAACGATCAAGTAAAACAAATTATTAACAGCGCAAGGACAAAATGATTAACAAATTATAGCCGAGCTCTAACCAGATAATATAACGCAAACCAGATAAGATAACACATTGAAAGACCCACTCTACACTAACATTATGACTTAGCACTTAACTTTGCAAGCACTGATTGTGAGTGAAACAATAGTATTTAAAAATTTTCATCTTTATAAACAAGCACGCTAATAATAATAATAATAATAACAATAATAACAATAATAATAATATTTAGCACCACGTCTTACTACCCGTTCGGGTTATACGCTTTAAGTACTAATTACAATAATGGATTAGGAATTGGGAAGGTAGAATTAGAGGAAGTGAACCCGCATTTGCGTGGAAGGAGAGTGGAAAACCGTTTAGGAAAAACCACCCCCAGTTCACCCGACCGAGATTCGAACCTCGATCTCCCCGTCCTCAGCAGTCGAGCTAAGCACGACAAGCGCATTAGCCAACTACGCCACCGAGGCGGGTCACACCAAAAAAAGTCCAACTGTGAAAATAAAATTCTTTTTCCTAATAAAAATATTTGTACAAGAATTTTTTAATAATCATTAATATTTAGCTAGCACTTTCTGAATGGAATTATCGTATCAGCAAACAACTTACAAACTACTTAACTTAATCAGACATAACATAAATGTTCACTAACAAAATATTTTTTTCAGATATTCCATGTGATGATCAAATTGAAACCTTAAGTTCAGTATGCAGACACACTATCGACTTAGTTATGGTGTCAAACTACGTACTACAAACTAAAAATTATTTTATTTGTAACCCACCTCGGTGGCGTAGTTGGCTAACGCACAAGTCGTGTTGAGCTCGACTGCTGAGGACGGGGAGGTCGAGGTTCGAATCTCGGTCGGGTGAACTGGGGGTGGTTTTTCCTAAATGCTTTACCACTCTCCCTCCGCGTAAATGCGGGTTCACTTCCTCTAATTCAACCTTCCCAATTCCTAATCCATTAGCGTAATTAGTACTTAAAAGCGTATAACCCGAACGGGTAGTAAGACGCGGTGCTAAATATATATTTTATTTGTGGATTTTAAAAAACTACACCTGGACATGGTAATTGAGCCTATGGCCCCTGGCTTAGTGCGCCAATGCTCTACGGCTGAGCTATCCAAGACTTGGTCCTGTCCCCAGTGTCATTCTCCACTCACAGTTTAAGGCAGAGTCTGTGATGGATGTCTGAAAATCATTGGCTACCTATTGATATCACAGCAACTGGAGACTTAGGAGTGAATTTATGTTATTATTATTATTATTATCACCGCGTCTTACTACCCGTTCGGGTTATACACACTTACGCTAATGTGTAATGGTAGGGTGATTGTGAGATGAAATGGAGGACCTACAGTTTAACGTGGAATCCGAACCACGGTGGAGGCCTGGCATTCCCCACATTCACAAGATGTCTTGTCAGAGGTGAAGGAAGGGTTTGGTAATCAGATAAATCTGTGCCGGGACCGAGGATTGAACCCCGGCCGCCAGCATAGAAGTCTGACACCTTACCCCTAGACCACCAGGTCACCAATATACTAATAAATAATATGAATGATGAGACCTCTAATAAGTCCCCTCAAAGCAGAGTTTGGGGAAGTTATAATAAGTTTTAAAAAAAAAACTTACATATTACCAGCCTGTTGTTTAGCAGTGATGGACGCAGGATGACTGTCTATAAGATGGTCGATCAGTTTACCAGTCGCACTCTGGCCCCCTTCATTAAGCCAGTAGCATGGCACCATGGCACTGTAGTAGGGCCCCCACACTCCGCTCACAAAATGAGGCTCTTTGCTCACAGCCATGTGGCAAGAAGAAGTCCCACAAATTAGACCTATTCATAATTTATGACAGTTATTATGTTACGCTAATACAAATATAGAAACCTATACAAAATAAAATCCCGAATCTTGGGGAAAAAATATGAACATAAAGGGAAATATAAATATAATAGACAAATATAAAATACAAAGAGTAACTAAATATTAAAAAAATTCGCTATAATGCATTCATCCCTATGCAGCTTTTTAAATGTTAAGATTATATTAGATTCTAAAATCTCCAACTGGGATTTCAAAAAGTGAGGTAGCACCATGTTTCAGCCCTCTCAACCATATCTGGAATAAAAATAGCCCGTCGATTGATTAAGTTGTGATTGATAGACACAAAAAACTTCTATCAATATAATTTGTGTCTTATCATAAAGATAGTTCCTCCATCCCTAACTAAAGTAATTCAACATCAAGCTACTCTTTCAATTTTAGTGCCTTAAATAAAATTTAATATCGAGTTATTGAGATGATAATGTAAGGAACAGAAGAAAAGGCCTGTGGTTTTGCACTTTTTAGAGCTTAACATTTGGTTTGGATAAAATAAATAAAATAATGATTCAATACAAACATAGTTTAATTTTCTTCACATGGTGATATCAACAGTTCTTAATTATCTGTCATAATCAGAGCCCTTAAGATGACAAACTTTTTAAATGAAGAGAAAAGTTGTCACTAAATTCCACGACACACTAGACAAATATTCAATAAATAGTGAGGTCACCATACGAATAAAATTAAACTCTATGTTTGTACTGACGCAATATTTGATTTATTTTGACCAAAAAAGTATGTTGATATAAAAACTGCAAAAACACTTATTTAGACGCGTTCACCAGGGAGCTACATTTTAAACCATTACCTATCCAAACTTATACAAGAGATTATATTGTTTCGACCTTCAGGAATCAATGTTTATTAAATTGTATGTGGTGTGAACTCAGATGAGGTTAAAGTGATTTGTAGTTTATTTTAAGTGTGATTCCGTAAGTTCATGGCCCTCATCTTGTGTTAGGAACCTAAATAATAATATAATAATATTTAGCACCACATCTTACTACCCGTTCCGGTTACACGCTTTAAGTACTAATTACTCTAATGGATTAGGAATTGGGAAGGTTGAATTAGAGGAAGTGAACCCGCATTTGCGTGGAGGGAGAGTGGAAAACCATTTAGGAAAAACCACCCCCAGTTCACCCGACCGAGATTCGAACCTCGATCTCCCCGTCCTCAGCAGTCGAGCTCAACACGACAAGCACAATTGCCAACTACGCCACCAAGGCGGGTCTTAGGAACCTAAAGAAAGAAAGAAAAATAAATAATTAACGTATCTGTTAAACTCATATGAGTTGAGTGTGTGCACCCACTTAGCCTAGTACTGAAGTCTGATGGCACCCCTTCTGCAAGACAGCCGATCATCCCTAGTCCCCCTGCGTGGGCGTCTATCATAGATGTCCCTACTGGAGTCCCGGGATCCAATCCCAGTTCCTGGGCCGCTAGCTCGCTCAAACCGCTGCCGACCGAACGTCCTGGTTCCTCCCAATGTGAGCCAATTTTATGCCAGTTGTTCGCGGCGAGGTCTGACAAACCAATCTCTTCAAAGTAACTTTGGCTCCAGCCGGTGTAACCTTCGGGGTCCGCTTGGAATGTCCACTTGCACACTAGAGAGCAAAGGGACCTACACAAAAAACCAGACACCTTGGTTGGAAAATAAACGTTTGAAAAATAGCTATCACTTTACAGAGTGGAGGATTTTGATCTTTATAAATGACAAGAAAATAAAGTACAAAAAAACTCTTCTGACAAAATTCTTACGAAATCATAGCCCTCAAGTACAGAACTTGGCTTGTCAGTCAAACAGAGTGACACTTAGCTAAATATATTTGTCTAGAGAGTGAATAAATTATATTATTAGTATAAATGTGATGTGTTTTTATTATATATATATATATATATATTAAATGCAAGGTTTTTTTAATGACTTACTATATAGGATTATGAACGAGGAATACTAGAAGATTACACCTTCAATTGGTCTAAGACGACTGGGCGCCGGCAAATGGGTGTGGCCAACTGGGCACCAGTATAAAAACATGATGATTGTTTTTACGTAAATGTTCATTTTTGTAGTGGTTTAAAAAAAATATTATAACAGAGGAAACTTAATTTGTTTGTATTTATAAAGTTAAATTACTTGATATTTATAAAATAAAACACATAAAAAAACATGAAACATACCTAACATAACCTAATTCTAATTTTAATTTTTTATACAATTAAAACACACATTTTTAAGGCCGTTCTAACTTTATAAACTCAAACAAATGAAGGTTCTTTTGTTATGATTTTTTAAACAACTCCAAAAATGAATATTTAGGTAAAAAAAACAATCATTACATTTTTACAATGGTGCCCAGTATTTCCAGCACCCAGTTGTCCGGATCCAACCTCCACTAGTGTCAAGAGGGAATGGTAGAATCACACCCACTGCAACCGGCCAAAATTCTAACCTCTATTTCCGTGGCAACAGAAATCTAATATAATATCATTGGGCCTTGGACCATTTGTCCACCAGTGGGGAATACATGCAATGCCATAATTATTATTATTAGCCCCACGTCTTACTACCCGTTCGGGTTATACGCACTTACGCTAACGTGTAATGGTAGGGTGATTGTGAGATGAAATGGAGGACCTACAGTTTAACGTGGAATCCGAACCACGGTGGAGGCCTGGCATTCCCCACATTCACAAGATGTCTTGTCAGAGGTGAAGGAAGGGTTTGGTAATCAGATAAATCTGTGCCGGGACCGAGGATTGAACCCCGGCCGCCAGCACAGAAGTCTGACACCTTACCCCTAGACCGCCAGGTCACCGACCAATGCCATAATTAATTGAGTACATTTCTGTTCGAGTAGCAAGAAAACCAAAACCTGTTTCTACCTAGAGTCAGTCCCAGTGGCCTTCCATGTTAGGAAGTCTGGTAGATCGAAGAACCAGCCCGCCTTGTCCCAACATTGTTCTTTGAGATTCTTTTTGAGCCACAGAAGTTTGGGAGTCTCCATTTCTAAGGAGATCTTACCCCCAACATACTTGAGGACAGAGTGATTCAAGCTGTTGATAAAGTTAGTTTCTTCTATAGCTCGATGATCCAACCACAGGATTACATTTTGATCATTATTGCCTGGAGAAAATATCAAAACTCTAACTTGTAAAAATATATATCTATATACAGTCAACTCTCGATTTTACGACCCCGGGAATAGCGTCCCTCTCGAAATAACGACCCTTTTTTGAGGAACCGTGAAAAATGTGGGAAAAAAGGTTGAAAAGTTTAAGGAAATCGGCTGTAAAATGTGTTTGTTGCATTTATTTAGGTCGCTGTGTTGCAATTATCTTTGTGAACGCTGTATTACTAGTAACTGGGGTGGGTCAGGTATAAAAAAAGACACCACCTCATCAATGCCAGCCAATATCACTTGACTCTGTCCACCCCCTCCCACAAGCAAGACAATGTTTCCCCGCGCGCGACTGCCGCTACATCACGCGCCAGGCTTGCTTTTGCCATTGTTATTTCGATTCTCGATTTGGTTACTATTTTGGTTTGATTTTGTGAACAATTTTTGACGACCCATGCTATTGTTTAACATTGTTATTTTGATTTGGTTACGTTTTTGGTTGGATTTTGTGAACGATTTTTGATGACCCACGCTATTTTTTTTTATTTGATACGAACTTATAATTTTGACGAAATGAGTGAAAGGAGTACCTTCTTCAAGAAATAGGTAGGTTTTATTTTATTTACTTTTTCACGTATTGTCTAAAAAATGCAATTTTTTCGTATGAAGGTCAGGGATGGAACAAAATCTGTTAAAATTCCAATAACGACCCCTTCGAAATAACGACCCTTTTCCAGGGAACCGTGAAAGGTCGTAGAATCGAGAGTTGACTGTAGTGTCTTTTGTTTAACTTTTTTGTATTTGCTAGAGTCTTTAAATTGAAAAATGACACCTCGACACTGGCATCGAACACAGAACCTTTAGCTTAGTACACCAAAGCTCTACCACTGGACTATTCAGGAGTCGTCTTGTGCCCAGGGTCATTCTTCACTCATATTTTAAGACAGAGTCTGTAGTGAACGCACGGAAATTGTCAGCTATATACGAGAGATTGATCAAGATCATGAGGTATCAGATAAAATGGTCATCTTCAACTCAGGAGGGATATTTAATCCATCCTAATATGCACATTTGTACAGTTGGCAATGTACTATTTGCTTCGTAATGCCCTCCCAACTCGAAGGTGACTGCGTCATCTGAGAACTTGTAGCTTTAATTGATCACACATATGTAGCTGACGATTTTTACACGTCCATCATAGACTCTGCCTTAAAATAAGAGTGAAGAATGACCCTGGGCACGGGACGGCTCCTGGATAGCTCGGTGGTAAGAGCATCGACTTACTAAGCCAAAGGTCCCGAGTTCGATTCCTGTGTCCAGACGTCATTTTTCAATTTCCAGAATATGTTTAGATGCGGCTATACATGTAGTTAACTAATATAATAGCTTGACTATTCAATGCATCATATTTGCATTCTTAGTAGCTGAGGCTTTAAACTTCTATTATTGCACACGTTTAAGGGGGTGCTTTAGCTGGTCAGCTTCATTTTCACATTTAATCTGAATTAAAAAATTGATAGATCACATTAATACCTTGTTAAATTATTGTTTATAAATTATGATGAATTATATCAAACTGCAAAGTATGATGATAATACTGAGGAAAATATTTTCTTAAAATCTCCATTTTCGGTATTTTTCTTTAAATTGAAGCCTTTTGTTGGCATTAATATAATTTAAACATTGTTAACCCTTAACTAAACTATCATATGTAGTTTATTTGTGTTATTTTACTGCAAATAACAAATTATGTTGATAAAAATGGAAACGTATATGCTGGGGGTAATTAAGCTAGGGAGATCTAATTTTTTTTAGTTGATGCGCAGGACTTCACTACCTGGCTGAGCTACACAAATAAGGTGGCTTGGAGTGAGGAAGCTATAATAAGAGGAAATATAGCCAAATTTACATTTAGGTAGAGTGGAAAACTGTTTAGTAAAAACTACCCTCAATATCTGTGTCATGTCATGTGTGATCACCATTATGGGTACCTTAAGTCCAAATTAAATCACTAGTGTATCAATGAATGTTGCTCACTCTGGAAATAGATCAGAATATTTTTCACGCCTAGATATAGTGAATTTCAATCGAGGAATTTCAGTCCTAAGCACAAGCACTATAAATAAAACAAAATTACTTGGATATTAAATATATAGCTACAGTACATTAAGTTGAGATTATTTTCTTTTTAGCACTACATCTTATTCCATTTGAGTTATACGCTTAGGTAATTATGCTAATGGGATAAGGATGAGAAAGGTTTAATTTAGAGTGAGCGACTCTCACTTGTGTGGAGAGAGAATGAGAAGCCGTTCAGAAAAACCACCCCGAGTACATCCGACCAGGATTGAACCTCCATCCCCTCCCCATCATTGGCGGTTAAGTCAATTGCGAGAGTAGCGCCTTAAGAGTATGCAGCCATTGAAGCAGGTTTTATAATGTTAGTGGATAGCAACTTACACAAAGAAAATTATCCAAAAGATACAAATTAAACATCTGGTGTGCTATAAATATGAAACATAAAGTCCGTTCACCGTAGGAATTGTTTTCTGAAAGGCCTTTTTCCCTACCAGAAATCTAATATATAGTATGATATTGGTAGGAAAAAAGACCTTTCAGAGAGTAATTCCTACCGTGAATGGAATATAGGTAAGAATTCAAGTGTAGTCCTAGACACTGTTTGGCATACTGTTAAATAATATATTATTTTGTAGTAATTTGGATTTGCTGACATTAAAGTTTTATGAGTGGAAGGACTGATGTAGAAAAGGTTTTTTTTTTATATAAGAGAGATAATACAAATCATATGGCTCCTTTCACAAATTCCGACTTTGCGATCGGCCGGGAAATAGTTGGCCAGAGAACGGGTAGCGGTCAGATTAAACCTCGACTGCTGTCCGATGTTGGCCGGGTGCCACAGGGCGGTCGCTCATTATTTAAAATGGGTATGTTCACACAGACCAGTATTTAGTCATCCGACACCCTCCTGAGTGAACACACGTGCTGTGCGGCCCAGTTGCATATGAGAATGAGTGATATTGATGTAGATACTAAATTACCGATTTGAATCACGGCCTGTGTTGTGGGACAAAGATTTAGAAAGTTGTAAGGACAGGAACAAGAAGAAAAAAAAAATGCATAGAGAGAAGTTTGTGTGAAATCTAAAAGAAATTATTTTGTCTTATTTATCCAGAAAGTTTAATTTATCTATGGATTTGATTATTAGATTTTGAGAATGATAACTTGCTTGGGAAGAACGATAGTATGTATTAGACATAAAGGAGGTGAACTAGAGAAGTTAAGTGCACTAGCTTTTACTAAAATACTTGTCGTCCGGCAAGAATTGCTTCAATTGTTGGATGGTTTATGGTTGGCTAGTAATGGCTGACCAAACATTGGAACGTGTGAAAGGAGCCTAAGTGGTGGTACTTATAGGTCTATTACTAGGTAAACATAAACAAGTGTTTAATTAACAAGCTAAGGTATAGTTTCATAGTCAGACTTAATACGCCTCAAGTGTGGCGCTATACTAATTGCAGGACGACACCTACTTGTACCAGAATGAAATGAGCCAGTTTCACGTGACAAGTTGGCCCGCCACATTGCTGAAAAAAAACTTTTTTTGTCTAATCGTTTGTGCTCTATTTGTGCTCATATGTGCCCGAAAATGAACATTTGTGCTGTGAAACTGGCCAATTTAAAAAATATTTAATGTGGCGGGCCAACTTGAGCTCAAGCTAGCCCGCCACATATTGAAAAACACAACATAAAAAAAATTATTTAAGTCAATCCATTGTGCTCCGTTTGTGCTCATATGTGCCCGAAAATGAACATTTGTGCTTTAAAATTAGAAAATCTAGAGAACATTTAATGTGGCGGGCTAACTTGAGCATTCTCTATACCATAACATGTAGAAAAATTGAGCTCAAGCTGGCCCGCCACATTTTTAAATATCATTGTAACAAAATTCTGTTAACACCATTCTATTAAGCTTCGTTTGTGCTCATATGTGCCCGAAAATGAATATTTGTGCTCTAAAATTAGGCATGCTATATAACATTTAATGTGACAAAGATCCATATAAACAAATATGTTTCAACATTATCTGCATATACAATTAAATAACTACATTTTAAAAATTTATCAAGAGCAGTGATGCACATTTTATACTAACTTATAAAATTTGTTTGTGCCATAACATAAATAATATTTTAGTCACAGTCTTCTTGGGATGAAAAATAAAATGAATTTATTAAAATGAAAAGTCTGTCTGTCATAATCATTGTGCAATAGCCTAACTACTGAACTCAGAGGACCAAAATTTTAAAATTAGCAGCTTCTAAGCACAAAGGTGCACCTCAAAGATGGAATTTTAAATTTTCGCTTAGATTTTTTTTTTAACTAGGTCGGAAGAAATGAAATTAGATTTTTTCTACTGTTTGTTTAAAGCAAAGAAAAGCATGGTCTGGTATGGCCATGCAATTCATTGAGAAGTTACCCTAGGCAACACAGGGTATTTCTGCTAGTCAACGATATTTGCAAATGATTTTGTATTATCGCTGAATGTAGCATATTCAACAGTTTTGAATTTGTATTATAGTGAATAGACAAATTTTCTTACCAGAAGGGCTAACTGAGAGAGGTTCTCCATTATCATTCAAGGCCACTAATGAACAAGTTGCATCAAATCCAATACCTTTGATACAGGACACATTCACATTCTCTGATATGTCCTGAAAAAAAAAAGTAACAGTGAACCCTAGAATCATTTTTTAAAACGAGTTATTTAACCCAGTGAGATTAATTGCAAAGGGAAAAGGAAGGAAAAATAAATAAGTTATTATATATATATATATATATATAAGTTATTATTTTAAGAGCAGACTTGTGTTTCGATATTCAAAAGGAACACTGTACCGCTATGCAACTTGTAGGTGCCTATATATATATATATATATATATATATATTATAGATTGTAGGTGCCTATATATATATATATATAATAGATTTTAGGTGCCTATATATATATATATATATATTATAGATTGTAGGTGCCTATATATATATATATATAATAGATTGTAGGTGCCTATATATATATATATATATATATTATAGATTGTAGGTGCCTATATATATATATATTATAGATTGTAGGTGTGTGTGTATATATATATATATATATTATAGATTGTAGGTGCCTATATATATTATAGATTGTAGGTGCCTATATATATATATATACACACCTACAATCTATAATATGACAGGTTAGGATCAAGCCTCAGTCTTCTTTCGAAATAAAGTAGGAAGAACATCCATAAATTTACTTTTAGCAAGGAGAAGGACATATAATATTTCTTTACTTTTATCCAAATGAAAATTTTAGGGACATTTTTAAGTTGCATAGCGGTACAGTGTTCCTTTTGAATATCAAAACACAAGCCTGCTCTTAAAATAATAACTTATAAACGCATTATACATATCTTTAGAGTTCTATATTATATAGCCCAATTTTCATAGGAAGGATATTTTAGAAAATACAAACACATTGAAGCCAGAATTGATAGCATTTTACCATTTGATTAATTTTACATTATACTGGTAGGTGACCTGGCGGTCTAGGGGTAAGGTGTCAGACTTCTGTGCTGACGGCCGGGGTTCAATCCTCGGTCCCGGAACAGATTTATCTGATTACTAAACCCTTCCTTCACCTCTGACAAGACATCTTGTGAATGTGGGGAATGCCAGGCCTCCACCGTGGTTCGGATTCCACGTTAAACTGTAGGTCCTTCATTTCATCTCACAATCACCCTACCATTACACATTAGCGTAAGTGTGTATAACCCGAACGGGTAGTAATACTAATAATAATACATTATACTGGTATGTATTGGTAATATCTATCAAAGGCGAAAATGCCCTTTTTATGAAAATTAAACTGAATATGTAGCCTACTTCATGTTTTATGCTTTTATTAAAATGATATACGATCTTAAAGTGAAAGAGAGAAGGACCAACTATTCCACCCTTCACTCCCCACGGGGCCCCATTGATTGGATTTACAAAAGGTTTTAAAGATTTTTAATTAATCTGAAATAGTAATATTTGGCTGATTTCCAAGGGTGTGGAAAGGAAATTTCCCCAAAGGGGGTCCACTTGAAAGTTAACGTAATAGTGTCCAATATTTTGGATACCATTTTTTAGTATCGCTTCTTACTACTCATTTGTGTTATACGCGTACTAATTATGCTGAGGTGTTTGGGATGAGGAAGGTTGAGTGTATATGAAATTTATCCACATGTGTGTGGAAGGAGACTGGAAAACCATTTAGGAAATACCACCCTTAGAACAAATTACCAAGATTCAAAAATTGACATCCCTGTCATAGGCAGTCCAGCCTAAAGCGAGAGGCTAACTTAAGACCCTTTGGTCACTAAAGCGGCTCTTTGGTTACATTAAAACTATGTCAATTTTTATTTTGAGTTGTGAGCCCTAGGTCAACATACATTATTTTAGAACTTAGTTTGAAACATTTTAGATTATATAATTTTATTTAGAATATATGATTTAATTACTAATTAGTTGTTATGGGGATTGTTTTTTATACATAAGCCTATTCACTATGGAAAGAAAAATAACATGACATGTCGAAGTCGAATTATGTTTATATAAATATGTATAGGCTATGTGTGATTGTATATTATTTATATTGTATTTGTACATAGCCTACTATACATAATCACAAACGTGATATATAAACACACACACACACACACATATATTCAATTCCACTTTAACATTTAATGTATTTTTTCTATACTGTATTTGGTAAACTTATAATTAAAGTCTATAATAACTAGAGCTTTAGATTTCATTACAGCAATAAATTGTTAAGCAAAGCTTTGTTAAATACTTGCTAAATAACTCGTTCTTTGCACGGGATTGTTTTATAATATGTTTAATCTTTCCAGCTCAAGTGAATTGGAAGATATGGAGAGACCACACCCTTTCCAAGTCACCCGCTTAGGAGTTGAATTACACAAAAATCTCAAAAATCCTCAAACACATATCTATTAGAATGTAACAAAGAACGTTCAAGTCAAATTTTGTGTTAACTCAACCAGCTTCAGAAACACGCGTACTTTTTAAGAACGCTACCAACGACGTTTTCACCCCTTAGGATACAAATATTGAAATTTGTAATGCCAAATTTTGTGTTTCGCCATATAAATAAACACCGTACATAAGCCCTAACATAATACGGTGTTTGTGGTGTCGGAGATTGGTGGCTTACTGGTTGTGTCGGATACGGGGGTGTATGCTAGATTCTAAAATATTAAATATTATTTTTAGTCAAAGCTGTGTGCATTTGAATGTAAAATACCACATTAAGAGCCTAATAGGAATAGAAAACTAGTAGATAATGTTTTAGAAATATCATCTACCTTCTAAGAAATGTAATCTACCTGTACCTACTTGTAAAATATATAGCTTTCTTGACATATGCTACTATATAAACAAATACAGATTTTTTAAATCTGATATTTAAAAATATGCTCATCCAACAATTTATGCTCAGCTTCCTTTGGGGGTTAAATCCCCTCTCTTTCCGAAAATATCACTCATAATTCATTTTTGTATTCCTAGACCAGGGATTGGCGAAACTTATCTTAACAGTATGCCACTCGGACGACTTGCTAAATTTTGGACTAGTCTATTGTGTTACCTATTATTTACGATTTTTAGGGGGGTGGGGGGCTTGGAAGGGAACACGAGGAAAAGCCAGTGTTTTTTGCAGTTTTTATGTGAAAACCTGTTTTGGCCAGAGTAAATAAAATATTGCTCCAGTACAGACATAGAATTTAATTTTCTTCACACAGCGACCTCAAAATTTCTTAAATATATCTGTCAATGGCGTTCTGGAATTTAATGACAACTTTTTCTCTTAATTTAAAAAGTTTGTTAGATAATGCCACCATGCTCATTCAACAACTGTTGATATCAACACGAGAAGAAAATTAAACTCTATTTTTGTACTGGAACAATATTTTATTTATTTTGTCCAAAAAAAGTTTGGTCATAAAAAGTGAAAAAACACTGGTCTTTTTCGCGTCTCCTTCCATCCCACCTTAATGAGTATTTAAAACATTTTTGTAAATCTCCACATCTCTCATTATTCAGTCTATACGTATATTTGATAAAGTGCTCTAATGGGATTAGGATGAGGAAAGAAACATTTTAGAGATAGTATACCCGCATTTGCTTGGAGGGAGAGTTAGGAAAAACCACTCTCAATAGACCCATCTGAGATTCGAACCATGATCCTCTTATCATCAACATGACAGTCTAACACTAGTTTGACATATTGTATTTTGATAGTTATATATTATATTCCTGGTTCAAACCATGTTGCCTTCAACAGCACGAAAGATGCACTTAAGAACGAACCAAGACGGTCTCTACCGGTAGCGGGGGGGACTGCAAATAGTACTGTGTGACATGAAATGACTGTCAAAATGTTATTGATTTCAAAAAAATTATACCACGTTCAGAAAAGTTCATACAATGGGTTTTTTTCCATGTCGGCGTACCACCCAAATCGTGTTCGCATGCCATCCCTGGCCTATACTGACATCACGACTCACAAGTCCGTCACAACAATAGTGTAATTAGTACAAGTAAGAATAACCAAACTGATAGTGAAATTTGGGGGAGTAAAACGAGTAAAAAAATCTTAGTATATTTATATTTTTTTAAGACTTGATGTTTATATATGATTATTTAACTAACACTTATATTTATTACATTAGCAACAATCAACAAGCAACTTGTATTATAATGCTGAATCCTCTTTCTAAATACACAACAAACAACCTTTCAATACACTCAACAATGTACAAACTAGTAATGCGGTGCTGTTCAAATTTTATAAATGGTTTCAAAATGTTTATTGTTGCTTTATGTAAGTAGGTTTGTTTGGAGAGAAGATAGGGGAAATCCAGGTATTCAACCTATATACAAGCTGCCAACTTCATTTCTGACTATTATTTTATTTAAGCTACTCTTTCCACTTGCTGATTCTTACAATTGATATAACAAATGTTTGCCTACTTTTCTCAAACCCCCACAACTCAAACCAAGAAACGTCCTTTGTTTCCCAATACTAGTTTAATGTAGATAAAAAAAATAATTAAAGTGTTGGCAGAGCTAATTTTACGATCAGAAGTTATACAAGTTGCATCTTGAAAGTGAATTTTAAAATAATAATTTTAAAACTAGTATTTAGTTGAAGGCATTTATATTAAACTTAAGTAAAAGTAAAAAGCTATACATAGTTTTTTTTTGCATGGATACACGGACCTCCCATTTAGGATGGTACAACAAATTTCAGGGAGGGTCCAGACCCTTAGGACCCCCACGCTTTCTACACCCTTGCTTCGCTGACTTCCATATTTGTGTCTTCCATTAAGCTATATTTTGATATGCCTTGGTGATAAATAATGGCGCCACTTGCCCTACCCATATAGATTATTTGTCAATGCCATAAAAATTGTATTGGATGGATAATTGTGAAATTTGTAAAGTATGATGATCATCAACCTGTAACTTAGTGGGTAGTATTGATGGGGATTATAGGGAGGGTTGGTTTTGGGGTGTAAACACAGCGGATCCTGCGCCACCTGAATTTTTCAAAATAATCCAGCTCTCACCAATTAGCTAATTTCTCAAAATAATTCAAATGTTACAATAGGAACCTATGTGGGGTTATCAGATTCTTAAGAATTTAGTAAAATATGTATGGGCCACTTACCCTAACAACAGCGCAACAAGAAGACCAAATATCACTTGAAGACTGTTCAAAATAATCAGGTTTGGGGCTCCAAGTCTTGGTTTCTTTAGATGAAACCCGTAATATTTTACCACATTTGTCAACAAGCGCTGCCCTCACACTTCCAGTTCCAACGTCTACACCAACAAAATAATTTTCTGTTAAACTACTTATATCTGCCATTTGAAATGTATTTAATGTATACTTTAAAACACTTTGTTGAGTTATTTAAAACTTGAAACTATAATAGCCTACAGTGTTATGAAATGCCTTGACATATTGATATGAGAGTTACAAACCACATTTATAAGCCGACCTTGTAATCAAAGTACAAGTTCAAATAACCTTCAAGTTTAAACGTCAAATGATTTACTACATTCATTCTCCCGGGACAAGTAGAGACTCTACTATTGGTTTAATTCGGCCAATTAATGTTCAAGTGACGTCACAAGAACACTTTTGTTAAGTGGAAATGTCCCCCACCCCAAAAAACCGTATTAACTATTTTGCGCATGTGTATAGTTCTAAAAATCGGCACGGAAAGAAAAACGTAAGTTATATTCGTTTCGTACCTTTATTATCTATGGTTTCGACTTTAATAACTGCTCTAACTGTACTTTCTAGTGTTCGTCTCACCTACTCTATGCTTAATAATATACTAAATGGACTGAACATAAACACACCTCTTGCAACGGACCAAAACCTGACCCTAAAGTTTGTCATCTGCTTGCTAGCGAGGGGACAGATTTGCCGGTTTATTTCAATATTATTGACGTATTGTATAAAAACGTGTGTCTGGTGAATAAAGGGTTTTTTTAATAGTGAAGAATTATACCACACTTGACTGAAGACACATTTACATTAACGGAAATACAATTCAATTTTAAAGGTAATATTATACAAATAAGAATAAAATCTTTAATGTATTAAAATATGTAGCTAACGCCAATGTTGTTTACAGTTTACCCAGCTACAATATATTAAAAATTAGTTATTGGCTTATATAATGGTTTCAGAAACAATATTATAGTTAAAGTTATATAAATAAAATTTTTAATGCTAACTTCAGAATTAATTACATTCGTTTGAATGAGAAACTTAAAGTACCTAGTAGTTTTACATTTTAAAAAGGACAGGATATTACCGTATTATAAAAGATCATATAGTGCTTACCTTTATCTAAACGTTACTAATATTTATTGACCAAAAATTGCCGAAACATATTTAAAATATCATGCTTGTCTAGGCCTAACCCATTAACCAACATTGTTAGTGCGCAATAGTGTGGCGCATGAATAATGATTGTTGTTTTAAGTTTGAAGAGACTATGGACAATACAAGTGTTGTGCTTGGAAACAACCAAGGTCTTTCTATGAAGGGAAGAGGAAACATGAAAATAAATAAAAATTGATCGAAGGTAATTGGTGTGTTGACTCAATAATCACAAATGTCTTGTACATTCCTGAACTAACAACAAGTCTTTTCTATAAAGGTATAATAAACTGGAAAAAGAATGAAGATTCTTAAGGAAGATAAATATGCATATGTTTACGAAAACGGTAAACTAGTAGCAAATGCGGTCCGTGAAACCAACAATCTATATCGGATATTATTCCGTATAGTGATCCGACATCAAGAAGTAGGCCTAAATTTCACTGCGAGTGGTAATCTAAAATTGTGGCACGAGAAACTTAGACATATAAATTAGAGAACTCTAAGTGAAATGGTCACCAAAGACTTGGTTAAAGGCGTCAATATTAATAACCTTGAAGATTTTTTCTGTGAGTCGTGTCAGTATGGTAAACAGTACAGGTTACTGTTTTCACCCTCAGAGCATGCCAAGGCCAAACCAGGTGAACTCATTTATAGGGACGTGTGTGGTCCAATGTTAACACCATCAGTTCAAGGTGCTAAATATTTTGTATTATTTAAGGATGACTGTTCGGGCTATCGTGCTGTATTTTTTTTAATCAAGCATAAGGCAGATGTTGTGTGTTTCAAAGATTTTACAAAGATGATCAAGAATAAATATGAATACTCTATTAAGACCCTACATACTGACAATGGGACAGAATACTGTAATCAGGAAATGAAAGCGTTTATGTCAAAACATGGTATTGTGTTTGAAACAACGGCACCTTATACTCCTGAGCTAAATGGTAGAACTGAACGTGACATGAGAACCATAATGGTAAGTGCACATTCAATGTTAAATTTAAAAAATATTCCAACATATTTATGGGCAGAGCCAGTAAACAAATCCGTTTATATTCTAAACAAGACTCCAAGCACCAAACTTGACGCTCTATGAAATGTGGAGTGGAAAAAGGACTGTGATGTCACATCTAATAATCTTTGGTAGTGAGGCGTACATGCATGTAGCAAAGGAAGTGCAAAACAAACTGGTGCCAAAGAGCAAGAAACTCATCCTTGTAGGATATCATGGAAACTCAACCAACTATCGTTTGCGGGCCAAAGTATACGGAAAATTACATTATCAAGAAATGTGATTTTCAATTAAATCTCAAGAAGTTTCATTCCTCAAAGAAACACTGTTGTCCCAGTAGTGATAGAAAACACACATCATTCCGATCAAAGAATTCAGCAGGAGGACGTAGGCCCTCAACATCCCGAACAGAACGATGAAGAACCTGAACACATTGAAGCAAATTATGAACTGCGACCAAGAGATGTCATCAGGCCTCCCAAACGCTATGAAACCGACCTAGTGGAAATAGATGTACCACCGACCTGAGAGGAAGCCATGAAGAGTTCTGATGAAGGGCAGTCGACTGATGCAATCAAAGAAGAACTGGATGTGCTGGAAAAGAACAACACCTGGCCGTTAGTATCATTACCTCCTGGTAAAATTGCTATAGGTTCAAAATGGGTCTTCAAAGTTAAGCGCACCAGAGACGGAAACATTTCACGATATAGATCAAGGCTATGCGCTAAAGGTTTTGCACAGAAAGAAGGGGTCGACTACAATGATATCTACTATCCCACAACACGGTATGACTTTACGAGTCCTACTCGCTATCGCACCTCAACACAACTAGGATATCAAGCAGTTTGATGTGAAAACTACATTTTTGTATGGTTAAATCAAGAAAGATATCTACATGTTTCCACCAGATGGAACCAATATAGACTAAAACCTTGTCTGCAAGTTTAGAAAGTCACTATAAGGCCTCAAACAATCATCACGTTGTTAGAACGGAAAGTTTGACGGTTTCCTGAAAATGTTTGGATTCAGCCAAAGTACTGAAGATAAATGTGTTTATCGAGGTGAGTTCAATGAAACAAATGTTCTACTTGCATTATATGTTAATGATGGACTGATCATGGCTGAAAACAAAATGGAACTACAAGTTGTACTCGATAAACTGAAGACATTATTTGAAGTCACAATCAGTGAACCAAATTACTTTGTTGGTCTGGAAATAAAACTAAATAAAGTGAACGGATCAATAGTTTTACATCAGGCCATCTATATCACACAAATAATCAAGAGATTCAATCTTGAAGACTCTAAGCCAATCAGTGTGCCTGCTGATTCACACACTCACTTGAGTTCAAACAAAGGGGAAAATGCAAAAATAAAAGTACCCTATCGAGAAGTTGTTGGTAGCTTGATGTTTGCTGCAATAGTTAGTCGGCCAGACATTATGTACACAGTTGGAAACGTGAGTAGATATTTGTCAAACTATGGACCAAGTCATTTAAATGTAGTCAAACGCATCTTAAAATATTTAAAAGACACATCCAGCTATGGTTTTGAATTTACGAGGAGTGAGAATCCACCCTCATTAATTGGCTTCTCGGACTTTGACTTCGCGAAGATTTAGACACCCAACGTTCCACAACTGGATACCTCTTTCAATTGAGGAAAAGCCCTATAACATGGGCTAGTCAACGTCAACAAACCGTTTCTCTTTCTACTACCAAAGCTGAATACATTGCTGCATCGACTGCGGCCAAAGAAGTAATCTAGCTTAGACATCTTCTACTTGACATTGGGGAAACAGTTGGAGAGGCTACAGTTCTAGCAGTTGATAATCAGAGTGCAATGCATCTTGTACGAAACCCAGAGTTCCACAAGAGAACTAAACACATAGACATATGTTATCACTTCATACATGAGAAGTATGAAAACGGTGAGATTGACATCAAGCATGTGCCCTCTGAAGGCCAGCTAGCGGGTATACTAACCGAACCTCTTCCACGTGATCGTTTTCAGACACTCCGTGCTGCAATTGGAATAACAAAACTGGAATGCTAATAAATGCTTCTCATTGACATTAATATGTATATAAAGTTGTTTATTATGTTTTGTTTTTGAAGCTAATTAGTAATTATACTTAATTAAGCTGTATTTCTAACCATTTGTATGACTGTATACAAGCATTCATTTAGTGATAGTGTCGAAACATATTTAAAATATCATGCTTGTCTAGGCCTAACCCCTTAACCAACATTGTGAGCGCGCAATCGTGTGGCGCATGAATACATTCTTTAAAACTGCCCTTCTTTTGGCGTCATGTAACAGTCATGTTGTACAATTACCGTGTGCGTTGTGTTAAATAAGAATAGTGCGTTCCAAACCTCAATTATAGTCTTACCTAATAAAAATTAAACCTGGTTTCTTATTGATTGAAAAGGCGAATGCGTTATCGTCATTGGCCAGTTTTAAAAAACACCGTGTCAGCAGCCAATTCTATATAGAAAATGGCTGGTGCCACGTCCTGTGTCATAAGACGCGGTATTGATTAAATACAAATATATTAGTAAAGCACTGTCACATAATTGGTCAATCACAGTCAACTGGGTTATTGTCCACTCTAGAGCTATCTACGAAGTAAATGTAATAATGTTAAATCGACCGTATTGACGATACAACGTGATAAGCTTAAAAGTTGAATTAAATAATTGATAGTTGTGTAAATATTCGTTACCGTTAATTATGTGTTTCCAATAATTAGATACCTATAGTATATTCTTATACCCCATTCTATTAGCTTCATAATAAAAAAGAATCACCACTCTATCTTAAATATTAACAATTTTACAGCATTTTAAAGTAAGTTTCAGAGTTTAAAGACGCCGTTTTACAAAATGGTGGATATTGGTGTGATGGCCGATATTTATAGAAGGATATCGAATATATTCCTTTTCTATAGACCCCAAGGAACATAAAAATCATAGTAAAACTTTGTCCCCCCCAAGTGATACCAACCTCCCCATTTTAAGACACCTGACTCATGCACTATTTATTGCTCATCTCTAATAGGTTCTCTTCAAGAGTTACATAGCTATACAGATAGGTAGTTAGGTAAACGACAATTTCGTTTAGTAAAGTACTTGTGCACTGGTAACTGTTTTGTTTATGAATGTACATACTATGTGGGAACCTTAAATACAATTTACAAATATTATACACATTAATGAACAACAGCCAACAAAGTAGTTCTCTATCTAGGTACATACCTATTATAAGACAACCTTTTATTATTAAATATATTAATGTTCTACCTTGCAGCCTTTGCACCGCAAAATTCAGCTCTAATATAATTACTATTTGGGGCAAAATAACTTGTCATCATAGTTATATCTTTTTTAGGCAAGTTGTCCGATTGACCACGAGCAAATCCCTTCCCCATTATTAATCCAGGAATTCTAAAATACAATAAAAACAACTATACAACAGTTTCTATCATACGTTTAGTCGGCACTGAACTAGTTTGGCCCAGGGAATGTCGAAGCGATGCGGATAGGATGAAGCCAAGCGGTCCTTAACCGAGCGAAACAGAGCTACGAATATTGGGGTGAGGTGAAACGTTTTTACTATATTTTATGGTCTTATAACTTAAACTTCGTATATACGTATCACATCAACTTGGAATGAAAACTGTTGTATTTTTAGCAATGGATTCTGTAGTTGTTTAATGTAAATATCGAATTAAGTACGATCCAAGATTATTTCTAACCGTTGACTTTAAAAACTACTGTGTGACATGACATGACTGTGAAATGTTATCAATTTCAAAAAATTACAATACGTTGGGAAAAGTTTTATACAAAGTTTAATTCTTTTCATGTCAGTGTACAACCTAACTCGTATTCGCGTACCACTGGGTGGCTTGCGTGCCATTGATTTGTCATCCCTGGACTATACTGACATCCCTATTCACTAGCTCTCACAAGTAAAACCATCACACTTATAAAACAAGAGCGTAATTAGTACAAGTAAGAATAAATAATAAATTTGTATTAATAAAACTATAATAAAAATGTTTCAATACCATTGATGCCTCTGCTGGTGGTTCGTTTACAAGCCAGGTGCAACCTTTTTTAAGCCTTGACATTTTTATATAATTATTTAAATAACACTATTTATTACATTAGCAACAAACAACAAGCTACTAATATCACACACTGACACAACACTCAACACTCTGCTATAACTAGTAATGCGGGGCTGTTCAGATTTGGTAAATGGTTTCAAAATGTTCATAGTTACAAAATAATTACAGAAAAACGAACGAAGTGTTACTGAGAAATCAACCCTTACGTGTATAATGACATGGCTTTTAGCATTATTATTATTATTATTATTATTATATGTATTTACTTTTTATGGCATTTTCTGATTCCTTATACGGATGATAATTACTATAATATTAGGAGTTGTAGGTTTAAACTACCTTAATAACATCGATCAAAAATAAAGCTTTAATTATTACTAGGCCTATTATTTTGTGGTGAGCCATATAAGTTGGGACCCCACAAACGAAGTTTGTCCAGGGCCTCACGTCTGCTTAGGCTAACCTTGTGTATATCCAAGACATGTTAAGGATTTCTTAAAGTGGTTGTCTAAATCAATAGTTCTCAACGGGTGTTGTGATTTAAAAATGTATGAGGTGTATCACAAAAACTCGACAATTAAGAAATAATACATAAACATATTTTAAATCAACAATAATTTTTAGAATAAAATAAGATTAAAATATTCTAAAACTCTACGATACCTATTTACTCCATGGCACTAGAAATTTGAAAGTTTATTATCGCAATTACAAAAGTACACCACATATCAAAAGCTTCAAGATATTTATCTTACAAATAATATAATGACTCAAGTCTAAGAATTGAGTAATTAATGGGAAACTTGATTTTGTTGTTTCATACACCACAATTCATTTAGTGTTTGAATAGAGTACCAACAGACTCGTATTTTAATGTTCATTAAATTAAAAGTTTATGTACGGGAATGCACATTGCATTTTGAACTTTTTATTTTGCTACATTGGTATTATTGTATACTTTGTTTGGTAAACATCGAATTGAATTTCTAAATAGTTTTATGTTTATTTGCTACATTTTAAGAAAAACAGATGATTTTTCAAATTATTGTATCAGATTTATTGACTATAGTGATAGCGTGATTAGCATTGTGCTTTTTTCAATGGTTAAACATTCAAGGTAAATTTAGGGTTCATTTTAATGTTATATTTAATATTCAGGCGTTACACACTCTAAAGACTTGCTGTATCCTAATTCTCACCCTGTGCTATCGCTTTGATATGTACCCTTGTCAAGTGCATCCTCACCTACCATTTATTATCACCAAAAGTAACAAATTGTTTATTAGCAAGGTGACCTGGTGGTCTAGGGGTAAGGTGTCAAGACTTCTATACTGGCGGCCGGGGTTCAATCCTCGGTCCCGGCAATGATTTATCTGATTACCAAACCCTTCCTTCACCTCTGACAAGACATCTTGTGAATGTGAGGAATGCCAGGCCTCC
>CABEEJ010002750.1:0-14904 GCA_901482245.1 Timema douglasi
ACACCGTAGATCGCAGCAGACGCCAAGCACGCTCAAAAGCCAGGAACACGTAAGGGAGGCAGGACGACACCTTGCACTCCCATCACAAGAGAGTGTTTGGCGCTGACTACAGTGGGGAAAGCGTCACAGACGGCTTAGAGAACATGGACTGTGGGGAGGTCCAGGCAGTAGGGAGGGTGGTTGGAGTGACCTGTGCAAGTGCGGAGGAAA
This sequence comes from Timema douglasi, assembly GCA_901482245.1. Taxonomy (NCBI): domain Eukaryota; kingdom Metazoa; phylum Arthropoda; class Insecta; order Phasmatodea; family Timematidae; genus Timema; species Timema douglasi. The sequence continues at coordinate 211 of CABEEJ010002750.1, forward strand.
GATAGAAAGGGTCGACTGAACAATGAGGCACAACTACCTTTAAATAAAAATAATTTCAAAAATGAACCTAATATCATCAAACAACTAGCTGTATCCAATGGTTACTCCCATTTATTAGTTTATCGAATACATCAAAAACAAAAATCACAACTATATAACAATTCCAATCTAAACAATTCTAATTTTAACTCAGAATATAAGACCAGATGGATCAAATTCTACTACATCAGAAAGGAAATTAACAGCATATCAAACATAAAAATAATAATTAAAGATTACCTTCAGCACTATTAACAACATAAAAAATTACATCAATAACTCTAATTAAAATAAAACCAACCAATAAGAGAGATGTGGCATATATCAACAGTTTGGACATCAATCGTCCCCAAAGGAAGACAGTATGAAACTAATTTATAATGCCTCAAAAGGGACAACTATGAACACAGCTGAAAATATATATTTATTCCAACTGCATTACTCAATAAACAAGCAGTATTAAACGAACAAACCGATTTCTAAACTCAGATACTCATCAATACCCTCAGTAAACTTCCTCAACATACCCAAATAAAAAAAACACCTGATCCTATATGCGCCCGCCCATCCTTCCATAGAATTAAATGACCTGTTTGGGCCAGTGTCGTGAGGATTTGCACCCTTTATTCATCTCCTTGTTTATTATTTTCTTTTTTATTACCTTTCTACAATACATTCAAAAAACTATATCTACCATCTATCCTATATTAACTGTGTATACAATCTTAGCTTTGATATATTACATCACTGTCTTTGGAGTTTAATCATTCTAGATTGTTTTTTATCACTTCATATATATACACGTAAATTTTAATTTCAGCTCAGTTTCCTCTCTCAAACAACTTGGAACACTCAACCGCACATTCTAGCTCTGGTAAATATGATATTTCTTTATCATTAACTCTTGATATTACACTTATGTACCTCTATTTAACTTTAAGGTTATTATATTACATTACATAACGCAGTGTGGTTGAACCATAATTTTATTTTGGATCTGTTCTTTTTTCATTAAACCTAATTATGATGCCGATGCTGCATCAAAACATGTAGAAGTTCAATACGTTGCAGGGAATGCAGCCACCAAAGTAACAAGGGATTACAGTTAAGGATTGAATTCAATTTTTATTAAACAATTTTTCATGTCTATAAAAACCTTTTACTATAAAAGTTTGTTTTCCCCATTCAACACAAGAAAATTATTAAATACGTGTTTGGATCATCTTGTCGTATCACCGTTTGGAAGAAATTTGACTCTAAAGATCACAATTTTAATAATTTTTAATATATTTAAAACTTTTTAGATGTTTGTTGAAACATAAATTATTTATTATATATGTCATATTAAGACATTCCAACTTGTAATTATTACACCAAACTTTTTTATTGATTAAATTTATAATGTTTATATTATTGTAATATTTCATCATACATATCCATGTATTTCATGCCTAACTAATGTTGATGAAAATTTTTACTAAAGATTTAATTCTACTACTAATACTATACAAGTTAACACACTAATAGTCCTATAGTCTAACGGCATCGGAAGGGTGTTTAACACAATAAACAGAATTTTACGTGGGCTAAGTCACAAGGGTTTCGCCATAGCCATATGTTGCCCACCGCGTAGATCTATGCCATAATTACTCAATACAAAGTGAATTTAGAGCAAATGTTTCAATTGGGTTGGGCACTTAAGCCATGAATGTGTATAGCTTCCCTACCACTGATGCAATGCTTAGGCCAGCAGATGAATAGCTTTAAAGTACGGGATGTCAGATCGCCTCTGTCACAAATACTAGTCTGAAGGACATATTATGAAAAATAGTAATAGTAGTCAAGGTGACTAACAAACATTTAAACAATTTAACTAGCAGTATGTCAGCTATTAACTACCTAATATTTGTTGAATATATATTTCTTTTTACAGATTTGTCTTTGTAAGCTGGAGGGACGTAGAAGTTGACCATCTTCAGAGTCGTAGATAAGACTTTAATTATCAGAAGTTCCGTGTAGCTCTTTGAAATAATAATTAAAATGAATACAACAATTATTCTGAGGAGTGTCATATACATACGGTTCTGCCCCATACGTATATGGAGGGCTTAGAGAGGGGAAAGTATCAAAAGTGCTGGACTAATCAAGAAGGCCTTTCCACATTTGGCCGGCGTCCAAGCCAGCGCTGGAGGCTAAAAGTTCTCTCGGGCGTTAGTATTTTGTTGACCAAGGCGTCAAACGCACGCATCGATAATGGCCACCATCTCTTAGTTCCACCAGGATGGCGATCCATAGGTGTATCGGTAGGCGATAACAAAATTACACGGGGTGTTTATAAATTGTAGTTTATTCCAGAGATTATTTACGATCGTATTTATGGGAGGGCTACAACACTAGCCCCTTAAAATGTTCACCAATAGACGTATAAACTTGAAGTTAAATACTAATTTTATTTTCTAGAATTGGGTTAAAATGTTTTTAATGCTGTTGAAAGTTCATCCTCTAAGGGAAATATGTTATATATTTATTTTTACTGTTTTTAAAATTTCATCCCTTATGATGGTAGGGAGGGATAGGAATTTGTGCAACTCATAAGCTTATTCAGAGATTACCATATTTTCTAGACCTCATGGAATTACAACTTGAAATTTTAACTGTCAGTAGGGTAATGGAATTGCCATAAATAGCCTAACCATAAAATTCTAAAATAAGACAATTTCAAAATAGAGTTCAAGGAAGTGTAAGGACTTTAATTTTTCTGAAACTTGTTAAATGAGGTAGAGAATTTAAATTTGGCTGAGAGATGGTGAAACAACTCCAGATAACCAATAATTATTAAAATTTGAAATTGCTGAGATTGGATTTTAGAAAATAGGTTAGGGTGTTCGACATTTCAAAATTTAAACATAAACAACTACAGACCATTGTAGTTGAAAACTGAAATTTGGCAAGGCAGTAAGGCACCATTACAGATTAACATTAATTATTTAAGATGATTAATTTTTAATTGGGCTTTTGGGAAATGGGGAGGGAAAGCGAAGGAAGAGGGAAGGAAAGGACTGAACTGAAAATAAAATTTTGATTGTAGACAAAAAATAAACTTTACACGGAGATAGAAAGAAAAATCCAGATAACTTATTTCACTTTAAATTTCGAAATTTCTAATTAGAAAATGCTTAAATGTAGCGCAGGGATATGGGTTTAAAATTTCCAAAACCTAAAGAAATAAAATTTGGTGTATGTTGTAGGATTTAAAATCACAATAAAGTTATAGGAACACTCTAAATAACCATAAAAAAAACTTAGATTTTAAATTAAGAAAATAGTAGCTAGGTGGAAGAAGAGTTATGTGAGACAGATTAAATTTGCCAGGAATGTGGATGTATTACTCCAAAAATATAATATAGTTTAAAAATGCACTATTCTGAAAAGGGGCTGGTGAAATCAGTGTTTAAAAATATATCTATTAAAATTAATTAATTTTCAATGTGGTAAAAATTGAAGTTTGTCATTATGTTATAAGAACAAACTCAATCAACCATTAAAGTCTGATCTTTAAATTTCAAATTGAAAAAGCAATACATTTTGAAGGGGGTTCCTCAAATTTCCTAAGACTAATATAAAAAGCCTTTTTGATGTGATATAAAATAAAATTTTGACATGTAATTCAATATACATTTCCACAGAGCAGAATACACTGATCACTCGGAATTTCAAAATGTCGGCCCGGCAAATGGAATATCTTGAAATTGATACAGCTATTATAGAATATTACTTTTCTGTGTGGCTCATACCCCTTTTAATCTTTATGTTCTTTTTATTATTATTATTATTATTATTATTATACTCACTCTTGGTCCTTTTTAGCACTCTTCCTTTTTCATTTTTTTCTATATCCTTGACTCTTTTGTAACCTATTAACCTTTTTAAAATTATCATTTTGATTTGATTCAATTTAATATATACAGTCTTTTATCTTTTGGTACATTTTAGGTAAAGTACTTGATGAAAAAGGGCGTACTTTCTTATATTAGTTAAGGGGATATAAAGGAAAAGTGTCAAAAGGACAAAAGTGGTAAATGGAATTAAAAGGGTAAAACGTGCCAAAGGACAAAATGTTAATGGGTTATGAATATCTAAAATTCCTAAAGAGTTAAAAGAATTAAAAATGCAAAAAGGGCAAACATTTTTAAAAGGTTTGGAAATGCACTTGTTTAAAAAGGGTTAACATGGATAAAAAGAGTAATGAGCTAACTTAAAAGTGATTAAAATGCTAAATAATTGATTATATTTACTTTCCACCATTTATTCTCTTTTTGCACCTTTCACAACTTTTTACTTTTTTCACGCAATTTTTCTTTTATTCATTTAACCCTTTTTAATATAATTAGTTTTTATCGCTATTTATGATCTTTTTAATCATTTAAAAAAAGTTATCCTTAATTATCATCCAATAAAAAGCCAAGTACTTCCTGCTAGTTCATCCCAAAAGGCTGGGTCGTAAATATGTATCCATATTTAATTGAAGAAATAGGATAAATTAGTTTAAAATAATTAATATCACTTGACCCAGCCCGGATTTAAGCCGCAATCCTACTTACAGGAGACAATAGTAACGTCTTAATCGTTATGTACAAATAATATTGGTGATTAATTATTATTAGGCTACGCTCAGTTGCTAAGTATAATATTTAATGCAACAAGAATTAATATTTTGATGTTTTGTTGAAGCTATTATACATTTTCGATGGTAGCTTATGCCACTATCTTCATAAAGATATTGAATTATGTCGGTATATTCTAATAAAGATACAATAATAAATAAATTGTTTGAATATTTATTGTTTAGTTTTATTTAGAAGTCAATTTAAAATAAAGAATCGACTTGATTTTGTATTTTTATTTCTCTCCACTTCCTTTCTAATCTTCTAAAAATCACATTTTACTCTCAGCTATAAGAATTAATTCATAAATATTTGTTGCATGTACAATACGTCTTACAATAAAATCAATAGATCAAATTTGTCTGTTACCTGAGTTTCTGTATTCTAGTAAAACAGTTATCCTGATGATAATCAATATTTCATCTTACCTTGGTCTTATATTACACCATTTTGATAAATTGTGCTAATAAATATTTCAAATTTCAGATTTATCCGCAATTATATCTCTCTAGTAGTATGAATGTTTCTATAGGACTATATTATATTTCTTATAGAGAAAATGATAAAAGAAAAAGATTTGAAATAGGGACAGATATATTTAGAGCTAAATTACTTATAATAAATAATAAATAAATAACATAATACTCGTTGAAGGCACAGAATAAAGAAAATAATATTTAATAAAATTGAGAGCATTTTCAAGAATGGAGGATGAAAAGCTCCAATAAGGTAGACAAATGTTCAGTACTATGATTTATATTGAGCCGTAGACTCCCGGGTCAAAGGAAGCGGTGCAAAGCACTGCACCGAGCCTGCCAATGATAAGATATTTTACTAATATAAGACACCCAATCCCCAGTAGGGAGAGAAACAGTTTTTGTTAAAAGTATAGAAACCCCCAGATGCAGCCGCAGCAGCTGCAGCTGCGGAAGCTCCAGAACCCAAAGTAGAAGAAGCATCAATAGCGGTATCAAAACTATGATCATAATATCCTCCACAGTCAGAACCAGAAATGCAAGGTCCATATAGGGGATATGCACCACCACTACCTTCTGAAGGGGCAGTTGCTGCAGCTGCAGGAGCTTTGAAGCCTTCATATTCTGCAGTGAAAGAAGCTGCTTCGGCGGCAGAAGAAGAGCCGTAGAAGGGATCATAAAATCCTCCAAAATCAGGACAAGATATGTGAGGTTTGCATAGTGGATAGGCACCAGAACAACTTCCTACAGCAGGCCGGGGACTTGCCAAACCTCCAGCAGAAGCGGCTGCAGCAGCAGCGGCAGCAGACCCATAATTTGGATCAGAATACCCTCCACAACCAGGACCAAAAATGTAAGGTCCATATGGTGGATAGGCACCACCACCACTTCCTGCAGAAGCAGCTGCAGATGACCCGGAACCTCCAGATCCTCCAGCAGAAGCGGCTGCAGCAGCGGTGGCAGCAGACCCATAATTGGGATCAGAATACCCTCCACAACCAGGACCAGAAATGTAAGGTCCATATGGTGGATAGGCACCACCACCACTTCCTGCAGAAGCAGCTGCAGATGACCCGGAACCTCCAGCAGAAGCGGCTGCAGCAGCGGTGGCAGCAGACCCATAATTGGGATCAGAATACCCTCCACAACCAGGACCAAAAATGTAAGATCCATATGGTGGATAGGCACCACCACCACTTTCTGTAGAAGCATCAGCAGCTGCAGATGACCTGGAACCTCCATATCCTCCAGCAGAAGCGGCTGCAGCATCGGTGGCAGCAGACCCATAATTGGGATCAGAATACCCTCCACAACCAGGACCAAAAATGGTAGGTCCATATGGGGGATAGGCCCCACCACCACTTCCTGCAGAAGCAGCAGCTGCTGCAGATGACCCGGAACCTCCAGATCCTCCAGCAGAAGCAGCTGCAGCAGCGGCCGCAGCAGTACCATAATTGGGATCATAAAATCCTCCACAATCAGGACCAGAAATATAAGGTCCATATGGTGGATATGCACCACCAAAATTTCCTGCAGCAGTGGCAGTAGCAGCAGCTGCTGATGACCTGGAACCTCCAGATCCTCCAGCAGAAGCGGCTGCAGCAGCGGTGGCAGCAGACCCATAGTTGGGATCAGAATACCCTCCACAACCAGGACCAAATATGTAAGGTCTATATGGGGGATAGGCACCACCACCACTTCCTGCAGAAGCAGCAGCAGCTGCTGCAGATGACCCGGAACCTCCAGTTCCTCCAGCAGAAGTGGCTGCAGCAGCGGTGGCAGCAGACCCATAATTTGGATCAAAATACCCTCCCCAACCAGGACCAAAAATGTAAGGTTCATACGGGAGATAGGCACCACCCCCACCCGCTGAATAAACTGCAGCTGCAGATGACCCGGAACCTCCAGTTCCTCCAGCAGAAGCGGCTGCAGCAGCGGCCGCAGTAGTACCATAGTTGGGATCAGAATACCCTCCACAATCAGGACAATAAACATAAGGTCCATATGGGGGATAGGCACCACCCCCACTTCCTGCAGAAACTGCAGCTGCAGATGACCCTGGACCTCCAGATCCTCCAGCAGAAGCGGATGCAGCAGCTGCAGATGAACCATAAATGTGATCATAATATTCTCCACAATCAGGACAAGACTTGTAAAGTCCATATGATGGATAAGAATCACCACTACTTCCTGCAGCTAGATTTGCAGCTGCAGAGGATCCGTAACCTCCAGGCCTTCCAGCAGAATTGGCTGCAGCAGTGGTGGTGGCAGAACCACAATTGGGATCATAATATCCTCCACAATCTAGACCAGAAATGTAAGGTCCATATGGTGGAGAGGCACCACTATCACTTCCTGCAGAAGCAGATGCAGATGCCCCAGGACATCCAGATTCTCCAGCAGAAGCGGATGCAGCAGCGGCTGCAGCAGAACCACAATTGGGATCATAATATCTTCCACAACCAGAATCAGGAATAAAAGGTCCATATCTCTGATAAGCACCCCTATTACTGCCCATCGCAGATGCAGCTACCGCAGCAGCAGTAGATCCTGAACCTGAAGAAGAAGCTGCTACAGTGGTGGCCGCCGCAGAACCGTATGTAGTATCATACTGTCGTCCACAACCAGGACCGGAAATATAAGGTCCATATTTCGGGCAAGCACCACCATGACTTCCTGCTGCGGTAGCTGTGGCTGTGCCAGTTGCACTTCCTAAATCTTCAGTACTTGTTGCTGAAGTTACAGCTGCAGAGGCAGCAGAACTCTTCTTTTCGGGACGTAAGTAGCTACCACAGTTACCACAAGATTGCGCGGAGCATCCGGCTAGCAGAAGAACAACGAAAGTCACAAACTGAAAACAATAAACACATATAGACTTTACATCCTTTCTGTTTACCATTTTCAATAAAGGGTTGTTTGGTGCTAATGGTTTTGATACTACGATGACAGAATTTTATGGGAGAGTTATAGTTTTTTTTGGCACAGTTACTTGTTTATTCATTTATCTTGCGTCACTAATTTGCAATGTTAGAGGGCTGAATCAGGCAACGCAGAACAGAGAGTTCTTCCGATTGAAGAATAAACTTCTCACTTAAGATTATTTAAAATAATATTTATAATAATCTGCTTTTCAACACTTTTGGTGCTTGTGTGAATACTTTGTTCTGCGATGTTTGCAAGGTACCAGGTGGAGTGTTCACATTATTAGCTGTAGGACAATCAAAATAAATTATAGTAAGCTGCATAGGTCTCTCTTTGCATCGATTGAAACAATCTAAGCTTTTTCAGTGCTTTTCTATAAAATTTGATTTGAATGTCCAAACAAATTTCAATACCTACCAAGTCAATCCATGCATATGCAACTACAAAATGAGATAGATACCAGCAGACAGCTGATTTTATTGTTGTTTCAAGTTTGGCTTGCAAAGCATCTTAGATAAATATAAACATTTCTACTAACGTGTGGCTTGCCGTGCCCCTCGAGTATATTGTTCTGTTCATTTTCGGTGAACGTATGAATCTATATCTAGCATTTTGTCAGATGACCACTTTCAATTTCTATTCTTGCTATCCGGTGAACACTTTAATACACAGTGTACCCTTTAAAAACCAAAATATATATTCCTTATAGCAATTTTTATCTTCAAATTTCATGGGTCACTCAAACTATCATTCAAAAACTTTTTCTTAATATTATGGTGATAGATGACTTTTGAATATATATTCAAATGGATAATTAGTAGAGAAATTCTACACTATGATCGGTTGACCCTCATTTGACTCCGGGTAATGCTGAAGGAAATATTCACTATTTGTTTACGGGGTTGTTCAAATATCAATTTTATAAATATATATTTCTTAGAGCATAATGTGTAGTGTATGGTGTATTGTATTAGATTAAAATTGTAAGTCATGCAATGAAATTAGGTTTGGTGTTCTTTTAGAATATATTATATATTAAATATTTTAATGTAAAAATCTAGGAATAGTTAAACACCATGTTAAATCCGAACTGTGTGTATATGTGTTGGCTTGACTCGCACAGGGATCTAAGGAGTCAGTCTCACATTTTACTTGATTAGTGGTGACTTGAAGGTCAAGGTGTCAGTCTCCCATTGTACTTGATTAGTGGTGACTTGAAGGTCAAAGAGTCAGTCTCACATTGTACTTGATTAGTGATGGGATGGCTTTAAGGTCAAGGAGTTAGTCTCACATTGTACTTAATTAGTGGTGACTTGAAGGTCAAAGAGTCAGCCTCAAATTGTACTTGATTAGTGGTGACTTGAAGGTCAAGGAGTCAGTCTCACATTGCACTATTAGAGGTGACTAGACGTTTAAAGAATCAGTCTCAAATTGTACTTGATTAGTGGTGACTTGCAGGTCAAGGCGTCAGTCTCACATAGTACTTAATTAGTGGTGACTTGGAGGTCAAGGAGTCAGTCTCACATTTTAATTGATTAGTAGTGACTTGGAGGTCAAGGAGTTAGTCTCACACTGTACTTGATTAGTGGTGACTTGGAAGTCAAGGAGTCAGTCTCACATTGTACTTGATTAGTGGTGATTTGATGGCCAAGGAGTCATTCTCACACTGTACTTAATTAATGGTGACTTGAAGATCAAGGAGTCAGTCTCACATTTTAATTGATTAGTTGTGACTTGGAGGTCAAAGCGTCAGTCTCACATTGTACTTGATTAATGGTGACTTGGAGGTCAAGGCGTCAGTCTCACATTGTACTTGATTAATGGTGATTTGGAGGTCAAGGAGTCAGTCTCACATTGTAATTGATTAGTAGTGACTTGGAGGTCAAGGAGTCAGTCTCACACTGTAATTGACTAGTGGTGACTTGGAAGTCGAGGAGTCAGTCTCACATTGTACTTGATTAGTGGTGATTTGATGGTCAAGGAGTCATTCTCACACTGTACTTAATTAATGGTGACTTGGAGATCAAGGAGTCAGTCTCACATTTTAATTGATTAGTGGTGACTTGGAGGTCAAGGCGTCAGTCTCACATTGTACTTGATAAGTGGTAACTTGAAGGTCAACGCGTCAGTCTCACATTGTACATGATTAATGGTGACTTGAAGGTCAAGGAGTCAGTCTCACACTGTACTTGATTAGTGGTGACGTGAAGGTCAATCTTTGAGTTTTGGTTGATTGTGTCATGGGTTATTTTACAAATTTTGTATCGGTGGGATTTTCCTTATTGCTTCTCACAATGCGTGCAAACAAGTTTTAAACTATATTCTTCAAACTCCCCTTTCCCTTTAACCATGTGTTTTTGTGTACATATTTAATTACTCGCTATCTACGGTATCTTCAGAGCTAAACTGTTTGGCTAGGAATGAAAAAAGTATAAACCGAGAACCTAGTTGATATTTGGACCACCCAACATCGACGTCATTGGAATAGCAGACTAAATGAGTTTGTCATCTAGATTAATGTTGATAAATACACAAATTGTGAGCTAATAAATTCTATTATAAACATTTTGGCAAATACATTCAATTTAAATAAAAGTATTTAAGTATATATAAATAAAATAATAATTTTTAAATAATTGGTTTTTTTTTATTGTTTAATTAATTATTTCTTTGCCGCTTACCTTAGCTGCCATTTTATATGAAATAATTGTTTTCTGGATCATTGAAATGTGTGCTCTGCCCCTTTCCTTTCACTGCTCTAAGAATTTATACAAGATCAAAGACATGACGGCGCAACTGATTGCTTTGTTGAAATTATGACAAGAGTTCTCTATCATGACAATTAAAACAGTGTTCATTGTTTTTAAATAAATCTCTAAATTGATTAATAATATAGCACGTACGACTCTTTAAAATCGGAACTATACTTATGTAGACATTTAAAAATAAGTGAACAGTGTTTCGTAAAATTTGTTATTAAATATGTAAATGTTATCAAAAACTATTTTCTTCTATCTAGGTTCTAATAAACATTGTTTTCAAAGCTATTATAAACATTATTTAAATGTAATTAAATATGTTTTAAACTTGTACGATAACTTGTATTGAATTTCCAGATGATAGTGAGTGGCTAGCTTACTCAGCATTGTTAGAATTTTAATATATTATAGTAAATATAATAATTATATCGTTGCTTATATGTGTGTCTACATGATTGTTCCACTTGTCGTCGGAAGAAGGCTTTCTAAAACAATTTCTAGGCCTAAGTACATTTAAATGCATAATTTGTTTAAATTGTTACGTACTTTTCTATTTTAAAACATTATCCCAAAATATACATTTGGGGTATTTAACGTGAACATTCTAATGACCTATTATGATCATCATATTATTTAAAATAAAAAATAATTTTATAACAGACACAGTACCCAATCCCCTATCGATAATTCACCACTGTGTAAGAGGAACCCTCAATTTTACTGTTTTCAAACTTTTCACTTAGTCGGGAATAGAATGTGTGACCCTTAGTCTAATATACTGACACGCAAGTTACTAAGATAAGGTGTCGTACTGTACTTGCTTATAATTGTTGCACCCAATTATGAGTTAAGAATAAAATACCACGTTACCGATAGTCAAATTCTCCAGGCCAGGCATACAAACTTGCATTGCAATACATGATCATGTGTAGCTCGCTGTCCTTTTGATGAATAATTAAATAATGAAACACTACGTGGGTTTGGTTTGGCATGGTTCTAACTGACAAAATTGCCCAAATTGACGTTGTGTATTAATTTACCGGTTTTATAATGGAAAGTGACTTTGGTTGCTATCTGGTGACAAATAACATAACTACTAGTTTACAAGAGGTCTAACTGCAGTTCTTTTGTTGAAAAATAGTGTCACGGTTCTAACTGCATGTTATGCTTCTAGCAATGTCTATCTCTGCGCGCGAACCACGTCTAAGAAGAACGTATTTTACTGACCTGTCGTTCTGACCGTGTTAGAATGTTGTGATCAGGAGTTCTATTTTTATTTATACATGATTGTAACAAACAGTTATATTTGTTGAATTGTTTATTTTAAGTGAGGAATATTGGATATGTAATAAGAACATGAGTAAAATTTCATTAGATGCACAGCAAGATTGCCGCACTTTTTGCAAGAAAACAAATAAATCTTTCCTGACTGTCGAGTCCTATTATTGTTGAGCAGATACAAAACATAAATATTTAGGCTCTGACTTGAGTATTTCCAAGATGTATTATTTGTATAAAAAATAAGTGTGCTGAAGAAAATGATCCACCCGTAAAAGAGTCTCTTTACTATAAAATATTTGTCACTGAATCTAATCTCGATTTCCAGATCCCAAAGAGTGATAAATGTGATTTGTGTGAGAGGTTTAAAGTAGCAAAAAAGACAAATACATTAACAGAAGAATTAAAGATGGAATATGATATGAATCAAACATTAAAGATTGCATTGTAGGAAGAAAAAGAAAGGAAAGTTACCCTCCTGTTTTAATGATTGATTTTCAAAATGTAATTTTGTGACCATATGCAAAAATTATTTCCTTTTCCTACTTGAGAAAATTCCGTATATAATTTAACTACATTTTATTCCGTTACTAAGAAAAGATACTGTGCAATATGGCCAGAAGTAATGGCAGGCCGAACTGGAAATGATATTGTGAGTGCACTTCGTAATATGTTGGATGTATTAATCGAAGAAAATGATATCAATCACTTAATTACATGGTCTGACTAATGTGTGCCCCAAAATCTAAATTCGATTATGTCTAACGCAATCCTAGATTTCCTGAGGGACAGTTCAAATATGTCGTAGGTCACTATAAAGTACTCTGTGCCAGGGCACTCTTGTATCCAAGAGTTGGATAATGCACATAATATTATCTAAAAAGCCATAAGCCACACTGATTTATACTCTTCACTGGGCCCGATAAGGATATTGAAGCAGGTAGAACGCTGCAACCCTTACCGAGTAATACAAATGAAACCCGGTTATTTCAAGTACTTCCCAGGAACTGCAAAACTAATAAATTATAATACTGTTCCATTTTCCATGTAGCAATGATAGAGTTAACTCAATAATATCATGAAATTAAATACAAACTGAGCAATAGAGTCATCAAAAGATCCATCCTCGTCATGCCTATGCAAGACAGGGAATACTAATCAGCAGTGTTCAAATTATAGAGCAACTAAATTTTACCTGAGATTGTATATCATTCTGATGATATATTTTAGTTTAATACAACATTTACATTTATTTTTAAAATATATTTTATTTTGTATAAAATTGAAATATAATTCATAGTTCTAACTGAGAATACTTATTTTATTACTTATAATATTAGTTTGACAGAGTCTTATGGGCAGTTAGAACCTTGTAACTTTCCCGAAGAGTCAAAATCATAGTTATAAGGTTCTAACTGCATATTCCCCTACCTCAGATTGAGCAAATAAAAATTAATAAAAAAAAATTAATAGTGTGAAAATCTTTAAATAAGAGGGCCTAAAAACTATTCTTTTAGATATTCATTAATAAAATAATTATAGTAAATTTAAACTTTAAACTAGTTTTTCTCAAAATTATATTTTATGCAGTTAGGACCTTGTCAAACCAAGCCCACGACTAATCTTCATTTCATAAAAGTCATAAAAATACAACCTTTGAGCATGTACTATTTCTAAAGTTGGCCTAAATTTGAAAAGAATAAGCTGGTTTTTCCAAATAGGTATTATTTCTTTATATCGAATCAATTCCCCGAAATTGTTCAAGTGGCGTGCTTTAATATGTGCAATGCTTAACAGAACTTACGTTTGGTAACAGTGGTTTTCTAACATGAAATGGAACCAAACACAAATTCGATATCACGGATAACAGACACACAGTTTTAAAGAAATATTGCAGCAAATTCAAATGGGACATCTATAAAATATGTTCTGTACCGACACAACCTTCCAGGTAACATGGCTGAAATAAAAAGTTGAATAAATTCAACAATAAAGGTAAAAAAAAATATTGTTTTGGGTGCTTAAGTAGCTCCGGGACTGGGGCTACTTGGACACCCACATTTATGTATCATTTAAACGTGAGGTAAACTCTCCGGGTATCCAAGTTACCACTTAAGTTGAACGGAACTGTATATGCATGCTTTGTATCAATAAAAAACAAGTTTAGGGAAAGATTGACGTTGTTAAAAAAAGTCATCATGATTTAGAGAAGACCTGAATCGCTTTATTTGGGATGCAATTCAAATAGAAAGAATGTTTCGAGCTATGAAAAATTCAAGAAAATCTGGATCGGGAGTGTGGTTTTTAAATATTCGTACGTGTTTGCCTTGTTTTTCAAGGTATTTCTTTTACAACATCCCTTATATCTGCCCGTGTCAGAGGAAATCCTCAGTTTGCTACCACACCTACCACACCAAGGGTTTTTGCTTAGAACAGTAGGATGTCCAAAAGGTTTTTGATTCTATCCATGGGTCTTCCGTATAATTGTTGCGCGAGACACTTTGAATTTTTCAGCAGCCTGGTTATTGAAAGACTCCCCCCCCCCCCCCCCCCCCC
>CABEEJ010002750.1:14944-25545 GCA_901482245.1 Timema douglasi
CCCCCCCCCAACTGCCTTAACTGCTTTTTACAAATCTTCATTTCTATAATTTGCATAGGTCGTTGACCCCGGGATTTTGCATATGTTCTTAGCATTTTTCATTAACAAATAACACCTGTAACAAAGGAAGCAGAACTGTTACGAATATATATGTATATATATGTAAAAAAAAATCACTGCATCATAGATTGTACAAGTAGCTCCATCTTACGGTAATTGACAATGAACATTTTTAAGCCTCCCATTTTGAAACAAAAAATGGTGGATTTATACTTTGTCTTGCACACATACACAAACTTTTTGCAAGAAACAAGGTATTTTTGACCACTGCTGTTGGAAAAATATATTAAATATTTACTGAATTATTTATACCATCAATTTTAGAGAAATAAAATTTTGGAATGCTCTTAAGGTAACTATTGAATCATATCACTAAAGATAAAGCTAAACTACTATTTTAATTGACCCTACTTTAAAATGGCTGAATTAATCACAGCCCTATAAAAAATCTGTAATGAAAAACAAAATTATTAAATATTAATTTACTAAGGATATTTGGAAAACTATAATTGTAGTAAAAAATAAATTCCAATTATTATAGGAATAACAGCAAAAACTAACAAAGTTGATTTACAGTGACTAAAACCTATCATTATTAAAGTAGGTCTTATTTGGTTAGTTTACTATGTATGTTTTTATACAACAAGTTATACGAAGTTCCTAATAATACTTTATTTTGGATAAACCAATAATTCGTCATTTCAGTATTAATTAAACAAACTGATAATACAATACAATAGTAATATTTTCAACACATTGCTGCAAACTTAGACACAATAAATAGTGCCCAAGTGCTTTGAATTATATTTATTGTATGTCCACTTTATCTTATTAGAAATAATCAAAATAAACCATGAAATAAATGAATATCTTAAAACCTTATGAAAAATTCAAACAAAACAAGTAGGGGGAAAGTACTAATTCTGTGACTCATTTGCATAATTGGAGGTGGGGGTGGTCTCCCTAAGGTTGTGTGTGAGGGAGGGATGGGGAGGGGTGAGGGTGGAGAGAAGGTAGTGTTGTTTCTGAGACACATTAGCATAATGTGGAGTGGGATGTGTGAGGGTTCCGAGGGGTAGGGGCGGGGGTGTTGATACTGGAACACATTTACATAATGGTTGTGTGGGATGGCAACCAGGGTTCTCTCTCTCTCCCTCTATCTCTCTAGACTTCTCTCTCTCTCTCACCGTCAGTATACCATGTGGATGAGAGTAAAGAGTTGCAGGGGGGCATGAAGTAGTGACTGGGGTGTACCACACAGCGTGGCAGGTGTGTATTTTTTATCGGGTTCTCCCGATGAGGGTAAAGAGTTGCAGGGGGGCATGAAGTAGTGACTGGGGTGTACTGCGCAGGGTGGCAGGTGTGTATTTTTTATCTGGTTCACCGAAACACAAACTTTAGAACATAAACATAGAGTGACAGAAATATTTTATCTGATTCACTGAAACATGAACTTTAGAACATAAATTTCCTTCTATGTCTCATAAAAGTGCCATGATACAAAGATTTGTGTCGAGTAGGTCGACAAAAAAACATAAACCTTAGGGTCTAGATCTGTGAACCTTGTGGAAGGAGGAGGGGGAAGGCGTGGCTTGGAACCTATAAATAGGGGGCGGTCAACCCTTTTTTGCCGAATAATTAACTGGTAGCTGGTATATAAGTCATGTCGTCTGAATTCGTGGCTGCATTTTTAACAGAGGTGGGAAGAAATGAAATACTTCAGCGTAAATTGACTGAGTTGGAGATAGGTCGTGCATACCGTATTTCTTCAATAAAATCGATAAGTACTCGATTCGGCCGCCGTATACTTACAGTACTCGATGGCAAGTATCAAGTTTGGCTGCCACGAAGATTTTCATCGCTTAGTGATGGCCAGATAGAGGACATCTCAAAAGCAGATCTACTACTTGTTTACAAAGGCCTCTCTACCACTACCAAAACTGCCATCCTTAACTTTGAAGGTAAGTGTGCGTGCTTAATCTATGTCGTAGTTAATAAAGCTTTAAAAAGAATTGTTTACAGGTTAAAATATCATTTCGAGTCGGTAGTCAAGGTTCGAACCTTGTTTAATCTATGTCTCGTAAGTCAAGAGTTTAAAAAACACATTTTTGTCACGAATTGTTTACAGGTTAAAATATCATTACGAGTTGGTGGTCAAGGTTCGAACCTTGTTTAATCTATGTCTCTCAAGTCAAGAGTTTAAACACATTTTTGTAACGAATTGTTTACAGGTTAAAATATCATTTCGAGTTGGTGGCTGAGGTTCGAACCTTGTTTAATCTATGTTGTAGTTAATAAAGCTTTAAAAAGAATTGTTTACAGGTCAAAATATCATTTCGAACCTTGTTTAATATATGTCTCGCAAGTCAAGAGTTTAAACACATATTTTTGTCAATATCATTAACTAACAATACGAGTTGGTGGTCAAGGTTCGAACCCTGTTTAATCTATGTCTCGCAAGTCAAAAGTTTAAACACATTTTTGTCACGAATTGTTTACAGGTTAAAATATCATTTCGAACCTTGTTTAATCTATGTCTCACAAGTCAAGAGTTTAGACACATTTTTGTCACGAATTGTTTACAGGTTAAAATATCATTACGAGTAAGTGGTCAAGGTTCGAACCTTGTTTAATCTATGTCTCGTAAGACGTAAGTCAAGAGTTTAAACACATTTTTGTCACGAATTGCTTACAGGTTAAAATATCATTTCGAACCTTGTTTAATCTATGTCTCGCAAGTCAAGAGTTTAAACACATTTTTGTCACGAATTGTTTACAGGTTAAAATATCATTACGAGTTGGTAGTCAAGGTTCGAACCTTGTTTAATCTATGTCCTTGTTAATAAAGCTTTAAAAAGAATTGTTTACAGGTTTAAATATCATTTCGAACCTTGTTTAATTTACGTCATGTAAGACCTAAGTTAATAATATCATTAACTAACAATACGAGTTAATAATAAATCATTGAATTGTTTACGAGTTAAATGTGAATAGTCGCTTTTGAAAAGAGTTTAAAAATACATATTTTTCACAATCTTTTTTTCTCGTCTTTCTTTTTTAACAGAAGGGTCCGATGTTTACGAGTTAAATGTGAATAGTCGCTTTTGAAATGAGTTTTCACCCTCTTTTTTCTCATCTTTCATTAGGTATGACAAACATACATATTTTTTTTCACCCTTTTGGGTCCGACGGACAACAATCTTCAGCAACGATTTAAATCTTTTTTGTATTTACAGTAAACTAAAATATCACACAAATCTGTCTTACTACCCGTTCTGGTTATATGCCTACATACTAGCGCTGTTTAGGGATTAATAAGGTTATATTTTTTAGAGGAAATGTGCACAAATTTGCATGGTGAGAGAATAGAAAACCGTTTGGTTAAAAGCATCCTGGAGCGAGAGTCAAACCTTGATCTCCACAGACTTCTCAATACGAGAGTAATGCGTTAGAACAGGTAGTGACTGAAGAATCTCGTAATTAGTTCACGCACTTGGGTACTAAGACGTGCTAGGTAACTTGATGGACTAGGGTAAGGTGTCAGACTTTTTGTGCTAGCGACCAGAGTTCGAACCGGGGCTGAATGCTAGGTCTTTATCCTCAGTTCGAACCTTGCTTTGATTATCATACTTATGCACTTACACATCATAGTCGTTCCTGTTTGTTTGTTTACAGCCATCTCGAGCCCAATTGATGTTATCTTGGAGGGAGCTGTAACTGAATGAAGAGGGAGGGGGATAAAGAGGTGAGCATATAGCGACCTTAAGAAACATGGCAGAACCTTTAGCTAAGAGATTACGCTTTTCTTCCCCCCATCATTATATCTCAACAAATAAATGGAAATAAAGTGTATACTCTCCATTAATTAACCTAAAATGAGCAATTTTTAATGAATTATCTAAAACGTGATATCACAAGACAAGTATATAAGGCATATATAGAGCATACACCAGGGTTGATTAAGACCTCGAGCGTTCTGATACTTGGCCATGACGATATAGATAGACAGATCCGGACACTTTTGACTCAGTCACGTGACTTAGGTACAGGATCTACTCAGTTTAGGCTTTACCTGGAAACGTTAGGCCTCTCTCTGAAACTTATTGAGCAGGCGTACACCCGCCGTATAAAAACATATTCTATAGGTAATGAACTGCCTTACAAGGATCCCGTTCAGTTTCTCGTCGCGTGCGGAGGATATATACGTAAGGACGGTAGAAGAAACAATTTCAAATGACCCGATAAAGGTAAATTGCAGCCTCATTTGCGAGTTTAGGCATCCTACCGAAGGTAGAATTGAGACAAGGGTATTTCAACTCCACTCTATGCGATATATTTACCCCTACAAACTCTGAGGAAATATATGAAAATAATGTGGTTTTCCCCCTCCTCGCTCAAATTGAAGGTTTTGTTTCTAGAGACTCGGGTTGGATGTATGAATGGTACGTTGGAAATGAGAATAAATCTCTCTAAAAACACAGTTTTCACGATCGGGGCTCGGGTTCAAATCCCTGAAACTATAGCCAACCACAAAGCGTTGATAAATGTACAATGCGAAGTAGGACTTTGTTTTCCCGCATCCATTTTATCGTGTATTTTTTAACCGACGGGAAATGTGCGACGTTTATCCTATTACCCTAATTTTCTGGACGTGTTGAATCTAGACGGCATCCCTCTCCCTTGCCAAATGAGATATATCGAGTGCTTTGAAAAGCTTAACGATATATCTGTAAATGTGTACGCCTCAAAGCTCTATGGGAGTGACTCTTATATTAATACAGCTGACACCTCTAAAAACTAGTAATTGTCCCCGTACGCGTCAGTGCTAAAGAGCGTGATAGGCATATTCATTTATTCATGATAAGAGTTCACGGGAAGGAAACTTATCATTTCAGCGGGATTAAAAATCTGTCACGGCTAATAAACTCTCAACTATCGTATAACGCAGGACGTAGATACATTTGTGATAGATGTCTGTCTGCTTTTTTGAGCGAAAACAAACTCACAAAACATAAAGATACGTGTAAAAATTTGACGCCGTGAGGAGTACATTCCCTCAAGGAGTGGTAAAATTCCTCGCGTTCACTCAGTATAAGCAGCAGGAGAAAACAGGATTTATCGTATACGCGGACCTGGAGAGCATACTTGTGCCTATAGAGACGAGTGATCCCGACCCCAAGTTTTCTTATACTGAGAATGTTCAGCGTCATGTAGCTTATTCTGTAGGAATGTACGTTAAATGTAATTTTGACGATAGTCTCTCAGAAGTACCGCCACTTCACGGGAAAAGATTTTACTGACCAATTTGTTGAGGCGCTCGTAGATACGGCGAAGCGTGTACTATAGTACTATAGTACTGTCGTACCGATGAAACCGTTAACTCTTGCTCAAAGAGATGCCCATAATACAGCCTCTCATTGCCATATATGCGAGAAGCCCTACAAGAATGATGATATTCGTGTTATGGATCATTTTCACTTGACTGGACTTTATCGCGGGAGTAGTCATGCGGCGTGTAGTATTAATTACAAGAACCCGAGTCACCTGAGCGTAGTAATCCATAACGCTCGTTGCTACGATAATTTTTTCCTTCTCGAATCGCTCGTTGAACGTAGAGAAACTGATCCGTTCACGGGGGAGAGCGTTCTTGTCAATCCGGGACAAATCAGGGTTATTGCCGAGACAATGGGAAGATTCAAAATAATCATGAAATATATTCGGTGTGGGTTTCAAGGGATTACAATTAAAATTATAGATAGTTTCAGTTTTCTATGTACTTCTCTAGAGAAATGTGTATCTGACTTCGAACCCGGGCAACTTAAAATCACACGTAAGTGTCATCCTGATGATGAACAGTTCAAACTAGTCACTCGTAAAGGTGTGTTCCCCTATGATTATATAAATTCATTTGAGCGACTGAACGAGACTCGGTTACCGAGCAAAGATAAATTTTACAACGCGCTCACGGATAGTCATATCTCTCAGGAAGACTATGATCACGCCGGCGAGGTTTGGCGTGTATTCGAATGTAAGAATCTTTGGGACTATTCGAACCTCTACCTGTATATGGACGTGACGCTACTGGCCGACGTCTTTGAGAAGTTTCGTGATCTCTGCATGAAGACGTATAGGCTCGATCCCGGATGGTCCCTTACAGCTCCCAGTCTAGCGTACCAAGCTATATTGAGAATAACCCGGGTACGGCTCGAATTAATCGATGATGTGGACACGCATCAATTCATTGAGGGAGCTATCCGCGGAGGGATATGTTTTGTGGTTAATCGCCACGCTGTAGCGAATAATCGCTATATGGACGCGTTTGATCGTTCCAAGCCAGAGTTTTACACTGTCTATCTAGACGTGAATGGACTCTATTCATTTAGTATGCTGTCCCCACTTCCCTATGGAGAGTTCAGGTGGCTCGAAAATGAAGAAATTGCTAAATTGGACGTGCTAAAAGTAGAGGACGATGCGGAGACGGGGTATATCTTGCAGGTAGATCTTTAATATCCGCAAGATGTGCACGACGCTTATTCCGACTTGCCGTTCTGTCCTGAGAAAGGGATTCCACCAGTGGGGAAACATGATAAACTGTTAACAACTTTAGCTGATAAAACTAGGTACGTCATTCACTACCGTCATCTAAAGCTATGTTTAGCAAACGGGTTGAAACTGACGAGAGTTCACCGGGTTCTCAGTTTCAAGCAAGTGCCGTGGATGGCTCCGTATATCAGGTTGAACGCGGAAATGAGGGGTAAAGCGGGCAATCAATTTGAAAACATGTTTTTCAAACTGATGAACAATGCCGCATTCCGCCGCCTCATATCTAACAAGAGGGCTTACCGTACGATAAAGATAGCTACGAGTTGGGACGGGAAATTTGGAGCGGGTAACCTCATAGCCAGCCCTAATTTTAAAAACCGCTCGATCGTGTCAGAAAACCTAGTCATCATCGAGATGGAACCGCAAGAGATTTACTTTGATATGCCGATCTATGCGGGACTCACCATTTTGGAAATCTCGAAGGTAGTCATGTACGGTCTGCATTACCATGTTATGATCCCCGCCTTCCCTAAAGGTATGTTAAAACTTCAATACACTGATACAGACTCACTTCTCTACTACATTACTGTTGAGGATGCATACCAGCGACTTGCCCTGTTAGCTAATGACTACCTGGACACCTCCACCTACGGACAAGACAATGTTTACAGGATGCCCGTAGTAAATAAAGGGGTGCTCGGTAAACTAAAAGACTAGTCTAGAGGTCGGATCAACACTGAGTTCATTGGTTTACGTCCTAAACTCTATTCATTCTAAGTACAAAGAGATGGAGAGACGCTCAAGGCTAAAGGGACAAGAGTAGCGCGTTAAGAACGCTTTCATTAGAGGATTATCGTAATTGTTTGACAGATGAGAGAGGCTCGTTCATTAAGAGCTGTAGGATTCAAATTTTACACACAAAAATTCAATAGGGTCGCTCTATGCTCTATCGACGACAAAAGTTATAGAGTACCAGGAACAGTCAATACTCTTCCATGGTCTCATTACTCTATAAGTGAACAGCCATCTACTTCCCGGACCGTCAAATCTATAGTGTGTCAGTGAACAGTACGTCTATGTGAAAAAAAATTCATGTTCTCTGTGATTAAACAGAAAATTTCAAGAACTATACCTAAAAAAAATTCATGTTCTATAGTGTAAGTGATTAGTGTTAATGTATAAAAAAAATATTCATGTTCTCTGTGATTAAATAGAAAATTTCAAGAACTATACCTAAAAAAAATTCGCGTCATGTACTCTATAGTGTTAATGTATTAAAAAAATATTCATATTCTGTAGTGTAAGTGATTAAACAAAAAAATTCTAGAACTATACCTAAAAAATATTCACGTCATGTACTCTATAGTGTTAATGTATAAAAAAATATTCATGTTCTCTGTGATTAAACAGAAAATTTCAAGAACTATACCTAAAAAAAAATTCACGTCATGTACTCTATAGTGTTAATGTATAAAAAAAACTTCATGTTCTATAGTGTAAGTGATTAATGTTAATGTATAAAAATAATCCTGTTCTCTGTGATTAAACAGAAAATTTCAAGAAATATACCTAAAAAAATATTCACGTTATGTACTCTATAGTGTTAATGTATAAAAAATATTCATGTTCTGTAGTGTAAGTGATTAAACAGAAAAATTTCAAGAATTATAAATTTTTGCTATTGTAGTGTTAGAGAATTGTGAAAAAAAATACTAATCTAGTATTTATCTATGTGTTTTAAATCTTTATATTCATTAAATATAATTAATTATGCGTGTTCTTTTTTTGTTTTTCATTATTTCTTTCCTCCCTTTAATCCACCTCCTCTTTCCCGCATTGATTAATTAATACAATGAAAGTTATAATCAATAATTATTTATTTTTTAAAGCTAATTACATTAAACATTTATTTCTAATCATAATTTTAAAAAGTTAATTACATTAAACATTTATTTTTCAATCATTAAAAGTTAATTACATTAAACATTAATTTTTTTCAATCATCATTAATTCTTTACAAGATTCATGCATTTTAAAGTTAATTACATTAAACAATTATTTTTTCAATCATTAGAACCCTATTACAAAATTCATACATTTAAAAAGGTAATTACATTAAACATTTATTCTTTCTAATTATCATTAATTCTTTTACAAGTAATTAAACATTTTAAAGTTAATTACATTAAACATTTATTTCTAATCATCATTTTAAAAAGTTAATTACATTAAACATTTATTTTTCCAATTATTAAAAGTTATAATCATTAAACATTTATTTTTTCTAATCATCATTAATTCTTTTACAAGTAATTAAACATTTTAAAGTTATAATCATTAAACATTTATTCTATTACAAGATTCATACATTTACATTAAACATTAATTCTTTTACAAGATTCATACATTTACATTAAACATTAATTATTTTACAAGTTACTAAACCTTTATTTCTAATCATTAAAAGTCAATTAAATTAATTCTTTTACAAGTAATTAAACATTTATTTCTAATCATTAAAAGTTATAATCATTAAACATTTATTATTTCAATCGTCATTAATTCTTTTACAAGAAATCAAACATTTATTTCTAATCATTAAGATATATAATCATTAAACATTTATTCTATTACAAGATTCATACATTTACATTAAACATTAATTCTTTTACAAGATTCATACATTTACATTAAACATTAATTCTTTTACAAGATTCATACATTTAAAAAGTTAATTGCATTAATTCTTTTACAAGATTCTGTGATAATCGAGGACTTACGCTTCCTCCAACTCCTCTCGAGGCTTCTTCTTTGTAGGCTCCATCTTCTTTCCGAGCTTACGTTTAGAAGTGTCAGTAGTACTAGTTTTCTTCTTACGTCTGGTCATGTCAACCTCGTCTTGACCGCAGACGCATGATAACTTATTGAAATCTATGTATTCTTTATACTCGTTTATCAGGGCTATCATATGAAGCAATGCCAGAATAACCGAACTCGTATCGTTCCGCATCGCACTCTTGGTCAGATCGCAAAAGTTTTGACCGATCAGACTTAAAATACTTAAACCATTCGCAGAGCACTCAGACATTATAGCAGGGATTGTCTAGTCTGTACTTGACATTATCGTCTCCGATAACACTCTGTAGCCGAGACATATTCTCAGTTCCTTTAATAGTCTCCACTATTTATGTCATCTTGCTTACATCACTGCTTAAAGGGTTATAGCGGACCACTCTATCGTGAATGATGAGACAAAACGCTTTGGTATTTACAGGGATATTTTCCTCCGTCTTGAACGTTATACGACAAGTCACCATACCGTCCTTGAGACTATCTTCCTGTCGGCTGGCATCGAACACGACTATGGGTGCGTGAGATTTGAAATGTGAAGGGTCGAGTAAAGGTGAAGAGGTGTTCGTAGCGTATTAGGAAGTCTGAAAATTAGCGTATTCTTCGTATAATTTCGAGAAGGAATATTGTCTAAAGTCCAAGTTCATATCCTCATAAGGGTACATGATAGAATTTAGATAGAGTTTAGCGTTACGTAAATTACAATGATCGAAAATACTTCTATCTGCAGCCGTCGTATTGTTCCGTCCGGTCTGAAGAGCGAGAACAACGTAGCGAGGTTTCTCCAGCAAAGTTGATGTTTTCACGGTCCAATCATGCTGATTGGAGATAGGCACGTTAGGGTACTCATACAATTCCCAAGTACGAAAAGGTAGCTCGATGATCCTCCTACTCTTGATGAAATTAAGCAAGTTGAGACGATTGATATCGTCGGCCTTTATATGCGGTACGAGCAAAGATATTTTACTTAACTCGATCTTAGAGGGTGTCTCCGCAGCAGGAAGAGGGGCCCTTTGTAAAGCATTGTTGTCGCCGGTGGAACGAACTAACACCAGTTCTTGTTTCGCATTGATCAGTATTCGAGAATAGCCTTCAACGAATCCTAGTATGAGACGTAAAGGGATGCATACGTCAAAGATACCTGTTTC
>CABEEJ010002750.1:26314-87892 GCA_901482245.1 Timema douglasi
ACGAGTCGTACCGAGATAGACTCTATTACTCGCTTCGTTACCGGAAGGTAAATTATATTGTTCGGTGCTTCCACTATCTTATAGCCCGGCGGGACGGTCATGCTGAACTCGTGCAAGGTATGACTCGGTTCTCCGTTAACGTAAGTCCCGCTAGCAAGACTAAATTCTACACGGATCACATTCACGTGAAGTATATTCACGATATTGGTAGATATGTGTGTCTTCCCCGCAGGAAGTATGACCGAGTCGAACCCTAGTAAGGACGCGAACGTGCCAGGTCGGGTAAAGTCGATAGGCTTATTGCAAGTGATATGACTCATTAAAGTGCTAGGGTCACCGATAATCGAGAGCTTTACGTTATTGGAGACTTCTCTGCGTAAGAATCGATCCAACGCCTCAAGTTCATAGATACCCGGAGGGACGGTATACTCTTTACCGTCGCAATAAAATTTATTATTACGTTCGTCGATGTACGGTATGGAATTGAACGTTGACAGATTGATCAATCCGATGAACCATTCTTTTTCCAGATTCTCTTCTCCGAGTAAGATATGTGGGAATCAGTTCTCTATCAGATTCGAACTCTGACCCGTCAGCGTAAGTGTCAGAGACATATTTACTAAATATTGTAAGTTAGCGAGAGTATTTAAGGAAAGCTAAACCAAGATGGCCACATAAAACGGTCCCGTACTCTTGATACCGTGTATGATTATAGACGATAGGTATTCCTCCGAGATATCTAACAAGCTATAGCGGTGGTCTTAGATCGCCGAAACTATCAAAGTAAACCGCCCGTTCACCGTTTTTCTTATACGCTACCCAATGCGTACCCTCACCAACTATCGTTATCAAGATTGATGATGGCATTCTCTATCTTCCAAAGACCGGCTCTAGGCAACGCATCTCTCGCAAATACTCCTCTAAAGAATGGGATTTTTAACTCTTTGGCGTACTGGCGAAGATCCGTTTCAGTAAGAGCTCGTTCGGGTAGTCATTTTCATTTCGGGTAAGGCTGTAGATACATCCCTTTCCCCATGGCGATAGCCTCGAGCGTACGATTATGTCTCTGAGCCTCGTTCAATTGCCACGTATTCGCCTTCGCACTTTGTACAGCCTTGGTGATTCCCACAGCCCTTCCGGGAACGGCTCCAAGCGCGGCGATAAGAGGTAGTATAGGTATAATTCCACCCTTCCTCGTAGTAGTAGCTCTCCGCTGACGACGCTGAGCTTTCTTCTTCTTCTTTAGACCAGAACCCATCTTAATTTTAGCTTTCATCGCGTTGGTGACCGCCCACGCGGCGGCTTTCTCACCCAACTTTGAGTCAGGCGCAAGTAATCTTTTCCACGATTTCTCGATAAGTTCACGATATGCCGTATGACGTCCTGCAATATCTTTCACCTTGGAGTAGGGGATATCGTGTTCTTTACAGTGACGATCTAACTCGTTTATTCCGGGATCGCCTCGTTTCAATCGTTTTTCCAACTTTGTCCCCAGTCCGCAGTACTGGTATCCAGGTATATGAGCCACGAACGGTAGATTATTGATTATCTTATCCAAAAAACCTCCCCCTCTTCTTCGACTCATGACACGTACTGATTCGTATTTATATAGGCGCACCCATTATATAGACGAACTAGTCAACATGCGGTTCGAGAAACAGACAGACTCTTTAACTGTACGCAACAACGATCACGATGAGTGTTGAGCTTTACTTCAGAGACACGGTACGTTGTTACCTGATACTATCCGCTGCATCATCTGCGGACCTTCGAATTGTGGTAAAACCAATGCTATGATCAGCCTGTTGGAGGAACCTAACGGGCTACGCTTCAAGAACGTGTACGTTTACTCAAAATCGTTATACCAGCCCAAGTATCAACGTTTATCGAAGGACCTCTCACTCGTTGAAGGCATGGGCTATTTCCTTTATTCCGACAACGCGGAAATTATCCCACTGTCCGAGGCCGAACCCGACTCTGTATTCATATATGACGACGTCGCTTGCGATAAACAGTTTAATATAAAGGCTTATTTCAGTATGGGTAGACATAAGGCCATAGACTGTTTCTATCTCTGTCAGACGTACTCGCGCATCCCGAAACAGATGTTGAGAGATAACGCGAATCTTCTCATCCTATTCAGGATGGACGATACGAACCTGAGACACGTCTACGACGATCACGTGAACACGGATATGACATTTCAAAAATTTAAGGAGGTGTGCTCGCTGTGCTGGAAAAAACGCAAGTACGATTTTCTAGTGTTGAGCAAAGATCATGAGATTGATAAAGGACGATATCGCTACGGGTTCGATACCTTTATCTTGCACGATTGACATGAACGTATATTCAGTACGCGATAAGTCATCATGTCGTCCATATCTAAATTCGGTCATAGTCTCTACAAATATAGATCTCTCGTCGAGACGGAAGGAAATCTGACTCTAAACTCTCAAGGTTATTACGACGCCAGATCGAAGAGGATCGTCAACGTCGAGACGCCCATCGCATCTAAGGATGTCTGTAACAAGTCTTACGTCGATAGGATGGATGCGAGACATAGTAACGAGCAGATAGTCACCCTCAACGCCGCCAAGGATGTCATCAAAGGACAGATGGAATCGTTGATCGAGGATTTGGAGAAGGATAAAGTAAAATACGCCGACTTTGAGAAGAGGATGGAGGAGGTGCGGAAACTGGCTCAAGATCGTCTCACCGAAAATAAAACGACGCTTGACGCTTTAGGTTCAAAGCTGCTAAGTCTAGAGGAAGCTTTCGAGATACGACAAACCATTTACAACGATTTGATATCGAGAGGTATACAATACGTAAAGGGGACAGATACCGAACGGCATTACGATGCGTGTGGCCTAGTTTTACGAAACATAGGTATGCCCTCATTTCCTTCAGACGCCGTGCCTAAAGCTTATGTAGACTCTACGGCTAATCGTAGTTTCGTCTACATCTACTTGATTCGAGACCTATGAGGAAGGTTGCGAGACATTTCGAATTGACTCTGATGGGTGAACGCGGTTATAAGTTCAAGAGGACGGGCATCGTTACAACGATGGTCATGAACTTGAAAGATATTATTTGCTTGTTGAATCTTAAAATTATCGACGGCATACCTTTAGAGGAGTCCAAAGATGACTCTATATCTTTCATGATAGAAAAACGCACGACGACGCCCCAGATTTTACACGTCAAATTAGGTTTTACTTACGTTTAGATATAATGAACCGTTTCTTCGCGGTAAGAGACATTCACGCCTTACATCATGTCGACGAAGGTCAACGGAGGATATCATAAAAGCGAGTAAGATTATTAAACGAAAGTATAAGCAACTACGCGATGTCCGACACGAGTCTGAACACGTAACGAATGAAACGTTCAAACCTCTCACGGAACCTCTAAATAAGATGTTGAAGGCACTCGCCGAACCTGAACCCGAAGCCCCGCCAGAGAGAACGCAGAAAAACCATCTATTGGATACTTATCTTTATTCATCTAACGCGCACTCCGATAAAATATATGGGGTACGTCATGAAGGTGACTCTACCAAGCTCGGAGATACACCTATCGCATTTGACGGGAAAGACGGTACGATACTTCTCAACAATATGACGGTACCGTATTCTCGAGGACTATTAGAATTACTCTTCAGAAGAGCTCCCACTCATTATACTAAGGATGATCTGAAAGTGTACAAGTCTATGCTCGAAGAAACGAACGCGTATCGGTTGAGGAACGATCCTTACGCTCGTATCAAGATGTGTGCGGGATCAAAGTATTTGCTAATCATCAAACCTATGTTTGAAGAGGAGCTCGAGGGTGAAGGATTATACAAGACGGAGGCGGGACGAGGTCTCGATTATAACTATTGGGACGATCCTAACGAATTGGTCGATCGATTACGACTATTACAGGCATCTACCGAGGCCGGACATTCCGCTCACCATAACGAGATCGTATCTATCATTGAGGAATTACCTGAGGCAGGAATCATAGTATAAAGACATTCAACTCTTCGATATTTTATCATAATCATGTCAGGCGTCAAGTGGGAGATTGCGCGCGAACTTCATCGCCTGGCAAGACGACGATTCCCCTGAAGACACGTTAGCGTACGAGGCTTGAACGAGCTCCTTCATGCTGATCTGGTAGAGATGATACCCTACTCTGGTTCGAATAAGGGATTCAAGTACCTTCTCACCGTCATCGACGTGTATTCCAAGAGGGCTTGGGCCGCACCTGTCCAGACAAAGACGGGTAAGAACGTCAGTGCCGCAATGGCTCTCCTCCTCGACAAGGTAGGTTAACCTCCCGTACGTCATCTCCAAACAGATAACGGGTTGGAGTTTTACAACCTATAATTCAAAACACACTCATGAGGAGAAAGAGGATCAATCATTATTCTACATACAGCAACGTCAAGGCTAGCGTCGTTGAACGATTTAATCGCACTCACAAGAACATGATGAGGAGGAGGTTCACGGCTAAATGATCGTGTCGATGGATCGATATGATCGATTCCTTACTCGACGAATACAACCATACAGTACACTCGACCATAAAGATGAGACCTATAGACGTTAAGGACGATAGACTTTTACATACAGTCTATAAACGTTTCAAGATTTCAGATTCCACGTCGAACGTATTTAAAGTGGGCGATATAGTCCATATTAGCAAGTATAAGGACGTTTTCGAAAAAGTTTATACCGCAAACTGGTCTACCGAACTGTTTAAATACGCAAGGTGGTCGAGACTAATCCCAGGACCTTCCTACTCGAAGATATGAAAGGTAACCCTATCACAAGCGGTTTCTACGCTAAGGAACTTAGAAAGACTTCGTATCCCGACCTCTAACTCATGGATAAGATAGTCAAACGTTCTGGAAATAGAGCGTACGTCAAATGGTTAGGGTTCGTCTCGACACACAATTCGTGGATCGATGCGAAGGATATAGTGTAGAGGAGGGAGGGCGTGCCTCCCCTCCATCCTGAGCGTATAAAGCGGGCGTGAGGTAGGGGAACGCAACTCATTCGAAATGTTAAGACGGTTGGGTTATCGTCTGGAGGACATGAGCGATATTAAGATCTCAGACAACGGCTTGGAATACTACATCGTGAGAGCCGACAAAGGTTACAGCGAGTGTTGCGATTCTTCGGTGCACTGGCTCGGATGCTGTAATCCCGGAATGTACGAGGCGAGTCAGTCCGTCGAGAGCTGTTCTGCCGCTTGCCTCGTCTACAATCTAAAGGAAGGGGACGAGCCGCAAATTCTCCAGGAATCAAATCAGTCCATCGGACGTTGTTCTACAGCTCGTCCCGAGGACGAGTCGCAAATTCTCCAGGAGGAAGAAGAAAACGCTTTGTGCGCTGAGTTGGATCGAATCAGAGCGCGAGGAACTCGACCGAGTCAAAAGCGTCTCCAAACTTGAAAAGTATCGGACCTACAACGTTCGTCGCCTGGAAGGAGATGAAAAGATCAGCGAGGATGAAGACGAACCGAACATCATAACGCTGGACTATGTGGGCAAAGTGCGACTTCCAGGAAAAAACTTTGTTGCGAGATACAGAAGTCGGTTTAACGCCTCGCAGCGCGGGCTGATCTATCTAGGTGAAGGCGAGTACGAACTATTCAAGTGGTGAAAGAACCGGTCGTGCGCGTGTTGAAAAAAAAAAGACTATGTGAGAAAGAATTTTTTATATATGTATGTGTATGTTGAAAGACTAAGACTATGCATGAAAGAACCTTTGAAAAGACTTTGAGAGAATTTTGTACTGAATATATATATATGTATCAATGTTAAGAATATACTCGGTTTAAAAAACTGTACTATTTATTTAAGTAAGGAATAATACTTGTCATATCCTAAATTTCCCTGGACTGAGGATTGAAGTCAGACCATCAGGGTTTGAGAGAGAGAATATACTCTGGGAGGGATAATACTTGTCATATCCTGGACTTAGAATTGAAGTCAGACCATCAGGGTTTGAGAGAGAGAGAGAGAGAGAGAACCCTGCCCGCCGGGAGAGAGAGGGAGAAGCCTGGAGAGAGAGGGAGGAAAAACTCGCGGGCTCGCCGGGAGAGAGGGAGAACTCTGCCCGCTGGGAGAGAGAGAGAGAGAACCATGGTTGCCATCCCACACAGCCATTATGTTAATGTGTTCCAGTATCAACACCTCCCCCTTACCCCTTGGAACCCTCACACATCCCACTCCACATTATTCTAATGTGTCTCAGAAACAACACTACCTTCTCTCCACCCTCACCCCTACCCATCCCTCCCTCACACCCAACCTTAGAGACCACCCCCACCTCCAATTATGCAAATGAGTAACAGAATTAGTACTTTCCCCTTACTAAAACATCTGTCTTAAATAACAGTTACATTTTTGTACTCCAGCTAATAAAGATTACTTGCGGTAAATATTGTCGTAATCAATAAAACACAGACTCTGCCTGCTCACCATTCTAAATCTCTTGTGAATATAAAATTAGGATGGCCATTTATATGTTATTCCTTAACAAACAAAAAAAACACTGAAACTGATTGAACTGAAATATTGCACTGATAAATCTTGGAAGTCAATATGACTTATAAGCTTGTTTGTATTATCCTTTCGTAAACCACATGATCAATATTGTATTCTCATATAAATGTAGAGTTTATTTATTCTGTTTTACTTGGTGGACAAATCAACTGCAATCCGAAAAGTATTTACAGAATATATATTAAGCTTAAATTCTAAAGAAAAACTAAGTTTGGTATTATTGAAATTAGAATAAAATAAGGTAAATCGTGTTTATTTAGCAAAGTTATATTTATGGATAGGCTACTAACCAAATCCTTAAAAGAATTGATCTTACATTTTGATACTTAATGTTGAAGCAAATAGAAGAATTCTTCCAATAAAAGAAAGATTAGGCTCTAGAGAAACTCTGAAAAAAAAATCCAACAAAGTATCATGTACGCCTACACATTTGTGTGATAACAATCAATGTAGATAAAACTTTGGGCCACTTAGCTGTCTGTGTGAGTTATTTCTAAACTTAAATATCTTATTCCTTGCTATATCATCATTTAAAACCCTGGAGTATAAAATAGAGCAGTTATTTAAAATATGTTATTTTGTGAGACAGACACTTTTGACCAACTGTCCAACACTTTATTTAACATTAAAACCAAGAGAAAATACTTAAATTATCCATAGCTTTAAGTGCCGAAGTAGTTATTGGGTTGCACATTTTGGATTTTTATTATTTTTATCCCGCATTATATTGTGAGTTTGATGTCTTGGGTGGAAGAGAACGCGAGAAAAGTCCAGTATATTTGGAGGTTTTAATCAAAATAAATTAAATAATTCTCCAGTATAAGCGTAGAGATTAATTTTCTTCATACAGTGATACCAACAGTACTTAAATATCTCTTAAGGTTCTCCAGGAATTTAATGAAAACCCTTTATTTGGATTTAAATGTTTCTCATCTATTGAAACTCTGCTCATGACATATATTCAAAAGCAGTTGATTTTTATAGCTTCTTTAAATATGCCTATCCTTACACTAAAATTTTATGACAACTGCCATGAATATCTTCAAAACAAAACAAAACATTAATCTGAGCTTGTGATGGAAATGACTAATCAAATAAGTATTGTGAATATGTTTCCTTTGTTTGTTACTCTCTTGTACCACTATATAACTTAATTAACTCTGTGCATAGTGGACTCATTCAAATTGAGCATCTGGCTAAAATTAACCTAATAAATTGGTCCTTATAGAAATTAATTTCAAGTTAAGTTAAAAAAATTCCTTTATTGTGAACCATCAACTTCAGTTTTAATGAACTTAATAACTGAGATGTTCAAGGAAAAATTTTATTCTGTGATTGTAACTCTTTGAAAACAAACCTATATTGGAATTGGAATTTTAGGCATGATAAACTGTTTTTATACCAGAGTTCATATTTTGGTAGAACATAGAGAAACTGAAATTATGAATTGGGATGAAATGTTGAGTGCCGACATCGAATACTCCCTACCTTCCGTTTTTAAGTTTATACTGCGTTTGCAGCAAGGAAAGACTGACATGTTACTTCGCTGCATACTATACATTTGACGATAAATAGATAAGTATGAAGGTTTTTAAATTTTATAATTTAGATTTGGAAAATAAGGGTGAAATGAGGCAAGAATCTTAAAAACTGATTAAAATAATTAGGTGTGTATTAAAATTGGAATATTTCAATCACGAATCAACAAAGACCTGCACATACAATCATAAGATATAAAATATCTTAAATTTGAAAAATGGATATTAGAAATAAAGAGCTATAAATTTCATTATTAAAGAAAAATTCACTTTCAATGAAAATTAAAACTATGCAGGTAATTTCAGGGCCCAATCTGTATCTTTAAAATATCATTATCTCATTTATTTCCTTTATTTAACTTTGATTTTCTTTTTTCAAATTTTTTTTTGTAAAATATATATATATATATAATTTCTCATATATTATCATCGCTCCTAATAAAATATGAACTTTTATATTGATTGCATTTGTTTGTGAACTTAGTATATACATAGAGAGAGAGCGAGAGCAGTTAGATGTATAACATCCTAATTGGCTATATTATGGATATTTGTCCGCTTATATGAGTTATTATAAAACTTCTAAACATCCAAGAAATCTATAATTGGGAATTCAAATGGAGTATAAGATTATTTTCACTAGATATTTTTTTTTAGGTAATCTGATGGATTTAAAACATCAGATTGAATCAGGCCAGAAACGTTTGGAATGAATAATATATTTTCTAAACTGTAAACTGTTATTACGTAACATATGTTTGTATCACCTCTTAACAATTGTATATGCTATGTCATTCTTCTTTCTTTTCTACTCGTACCAACTGGCAAGAGTTAAAAGTATTGTGTATATAGTGGTTATAATTTTATCATCAAAGAAATGTCAGCTCTAAAAATAAATTCATATTTTATATCTAATTTGACATTATTTATTAGCTAGCCCACTTTTAATTTTTGTATCACTATCTAAACTAATTAATAATTCATATTTAAGTATAATATATGATTTGGTGACTGTTTATTGGTGTTAGTCTTATATCTTAAAAATAACAACGCTTCTTTATAGTTTATTCATGTGAAGCACGGATAAACTAGCTATTTCTTAATAAAGGCCAAGTTAAAAAGGAATTTCTTTCTTTTTTTGATTTAAACAATGAATTTATTTTTAAATCTCTAAAAAAATTATCTAATAGCTATTTTCGAAAGCCAAAATTAAATAATAAAATAATTTAAAATATTTACTGCTAGGTTCAATTTAGCTGAACTTAAGTAGGATAAATTTACATAATCAGGTGAGCCGGTCTCAGGCCTAAATAAAGCAGGAGTACCGCCGATGGATTACTAGCCCATCGTGTAAAAACAAAACATTTTAAAACCACATGAGTAGCCTCAGAAATAACGTAATTATGATTGTCAATGTGAAAGATGTATCTTACACTGGTTTGGGCATGTTGAGAGGATGAGTGTAGACTGAGTGACGAGGCAAATATATGAAGATAGAATGTATGGATCATAAGGTAGGTGTAGACAATGCAAGATTTGACTAAATGTGTGAAAAAGAGTAAAATTAAGAGTTATAAGAATAAACGATCATTTGTGACTCGATGTTTGGATGCTTTGAAGCGAAAGGGGTTTGCAAGAATAGTGAAGTGTGGAGATAGTTAGTGAAGAAGGATTAAGTAAGGAGTTATGGTTTTATTGATTTAAGCAAAGTTTTTGCCTACCCCGTAAGAGAATGGCGTGATTAAGTAAGTACGTAATGTTAACAACAGCATCCAATTTAAAGGATTTCGGAGTGAAACATGGAAGATTCAAAGCTATTACCAACCAGGAGCTACAATGATTACAATATCAGAAGTCTAGAAATATAAGCTTGATTTAGTAGCCTTGCAGGAAATCATATGAATTGTAGACGTTATATTCTATAGAGGTTGCACTGAGACAAAGGAGAGTAGCTAGTATGACGTGTCACCCCACTGCTATGATAAGTTGAAGCTAGTCACGTGACCACGCCCTTCGCTCTCTGATTGGCTGTTGGTTTTCCACTCCCCTCCCGACCTCCTGACACTCCAACCCTCTCCTGCTGACGCTTTTCCTGTGTTCCAAACTTGTTTATTCTTGTCCAAACATGTTTTATATATGAGCTCATTATTTTTTTGTATAATCATTGGTTATTTATGTATGATCATTGCATTTTTACTTGTGATCATTAGTTATTTATGTATACCCTTTGCTTTTTTATTTGTGATCAAAGGGTTTTTTATTCATTGATTTTTATGTATGGGTAGGATTAGGATGGAACGTTGGAGTTTTTTATTGGCATGAGGTCCACAGCGTTGGACGGCATCGCTAGTGAGCATCCTCTTTGTCTGAGAGAAGAGCATATAGTGTGAGCACTGAGTAGACAGCCGGGTGCAGAGCGCGTAAGGGGCGCGGCATCACTAGCATTTTCTTTGGCCGGTCGCATAGAAATGAGTGTGACAGCCGAGTATATGCAAGTTGCGACACCCCCTTTCATTTCTCCTCATTACCCCCTCATTATAGGTGTATGCCGCAACTCTCTCTCCTGAACACTATGTGGTAATGGGTTTTCCCGGTGCCGCAACCCCTTATGTGAAAATGGGTTTATTCCCGGTGACTTATACCTGGCGACATTTTGGCGGGTCTACCCGACATTCTAGGACAAGAATAGATCGTGACCTTCAATGATGTCACAATGGGTTTTCCCTGATGACTATCACCAGTTTGGTGGCTCAACAAGGTAGGAATAGATCGTGGCCTTGAAACCGTGAGATAGGTCTTTGACTTTGGCAAACCTCCCCTTGTAAATGGGTTTTTCTGGTGTAGCAGACCCCTCCCCCACCCTCTAAGAGGTAATGAGTATTCCTTATGACAGGCGCCAGTTTGGCGGGTTGACAAGACTAGTCAGGACACAACATTGAATGATGTCGCAATGGCGATTCTCTGATGACTGGCGCCAGTTTGGTGGCTCCACAATACAGGAATAGATCGTGACTTTAAAACCGTGAGCTGGGTCATTGAAACTGTTCATATTTGATGACATTTTGACAGCTATACAAGTCGAGAATCGTATCTACGTGTAAGGGGGACAGAATGGTGTTGCGTGAATAAACACAATATTACAAATCATATATTTATTAAACATTAAATATTTTACAAACATATATAAAAGGTTTCACAGATATCATACATAATATTTAGTATACACTTTTATAGGAATGCCGCATATGTTCATTCATACGTTTTCTACAGTATATCTTAGATGCATTAGTAAAATTGTTTAATGTTCACAATCCAGCATGTATTAGTCCAAACCGACGACTTGACGTGTATAGTTTGTAGCACTGATAAGGTTCCGGTTTCTAATGTACGTTTCAACCGTATTCGAGATCAATGATATCCGATTATTCTGTTACTTTGTCGCATGCTTCCACGACGAGTGTGTCGATCAAATCGTTGCACACATATCTATTCGATTGATGGTGACGTCGATGGGGTCCCACACATCAAAAATACGCGCCAAGCTAGGTGCTAGATAAGCGACCCATTTGAGTCCAGCGTCTTGTTTCTCACTGATGACGACAATATGGTCAACGCACATACTTCTCACAGAGATTTCATGATTAGTTAGACTAATCTTCTGAGGAGGTTACGAGTTGCTGAAAAACTTTGATATAACCGACTTGTATTTGCCCAGTTCTTGCCACTCCAAACGGTTAAACACCGCACAGTTCCCTCCACATTTTTCTTACTGGAGATAAGGCGTAAAATTGTTCTTGACATTCATGCCGACGATGACTCGCTTGGCATCGACTTCGTCCAGCGGGAACAAAGTGTTGAAAATACTGGTGATGGTGAGAGGCTTCACCGGCTTTGCTTTGAGGGCGCAAACGTATTGAACTTCAATGATGTTTGTTCGCATCGATGACGGTTGCGGTTATGGTCAGCGCGCTGCCGGGACGTTCCTTTTACAGGCTCACGCTGATTGGACGCAGCCTCTTGAAGGGCGGCAGGACACTACAGTCTTGAAAAATGTGTTGTAATATCTCACCACCTTAGTGGCATTGTTTTTATAATTGGGGGTCGAGAATAGTGCCATGAAAATTTCAATGGAATGTACTGGGCGCGATAGAGAAGGTACATTATACAGTAATGGCTGCAAATGTCTGAGGTGATTCTATAAGTTGTAGCGTGCTATTAAACGTGCGGGAAGTGTTTATGCGTATAAATGCCAGATGTGACTTTATACGGAGTGGAAAACCATGACTCTTTAAATATTTTCCCACGCCGTTCTTGTCGATAAAGATGATGACCAAATGCGTTCCAGGCCTGGTGTGTGGATCAGTGTTGATGACTAGAGTGGCAGGTCGAGCTATTCTTGCGGATAGTTGCTCATCAGGGAAAACACCCAACCGTACAGAACGGAACCACGGGTTTGTACTCAGCGCACGTCTTATAGTGTGTGTGTACATTTTCAAACATCCAATCTCGAAGTCCCCAAACGTTGGAGGTCGAACAGAACTTCCATACAAAACGATGTTCCATGCAAATGGTGCTGTAGAAATTAAGTTTTTTCAAAAACAAACAACCTCTGTCGTTCAGATCTACGATAGGTGTAGACGTGTATTTGACTAGAAACTTTTTATTTTCTGCCCCCATGACTTAGATGGTTTCTGTACGCGTTGTGGCACGGGAGATGAGAGATTCGAGCAGGCTGTAGTCCACAACAACGCTAGCTCAGGGAATACCGTGCAGTTTGTTTATAATATAGTCGGTTTGCTTTTTAGCGACGTCTGAAAGTTACTCAATAGCGTATGAGTGTCTTAACACCTAATGTTGAAGTAATGTACTACATACAGATAAAATATTCAGTTCCTTGATGATAAACTCTTTTCTAACATCTATGAAGCCCTATAAATCCACAATGACGTCCATGATTTAAATGACAAGTGTAAAGGACAGGAAGCCATTTATATTAACTCCCATAATCGGTCACCGCATTTCTTTAATTGCCAATGGTGATTATGTTGGCAAACTCCCCGTACACGGTACAGTTGACAGTTTTGGTGAGAGCTCTGGTGAAGCTCACTTCGATGCTCAGAGAACCATGCCTCGTAAAATTCCAATTTGATGGGATGTGGGCGGACAGATTAGGTGTAAGATCAAAAGCCATGAGATGATATACCTTAGGGAAGGATTCCCGTGTGATGTCGCTAACTTCATTCATTAATTGGATACCCGTTACATAAAACAGTGTGTGGTAGGACATGATATATTTACTGTTTTAAAAATTGGTCTGTAGCTGTTTTGACGGTACTTGTTCCCCGTCCACGTACAGCGATAAATGGTTCATGCCTTAGGTTTGGAATTTGAACGTGTTCTTCATGGCGTCTCCGTTGAACGCCGCGTTTGATACAAATCCCGGTGAATACGTTGTCCAGTGATTTCCCTTGCACACCCGTATGAATATTGAGTGTTTTTACTTCCACGTGGGTGATGGGAAACTTTGTGGACGGACGTTTACCAATTTGGCATTTTCCAACAATATAGAAGGAGCTACTTTGACACGTCGCACTAGAAGGGCCGCTTCATTGATGTGAACCTTAATGTGAGGGAGTTCAGGAACGGCCATAAGACCAAACCCGTTTCTGGAACGTACCATCTTGACTTTGAGGTCGATACTGTTCGAAAGGTATTGCTCTTGGTTAACACGTCACCATGTAAATACCCAAAAAGAACCACCGTTTTACTTCGTGCGGTGAGATTTCGATGGGCCTCAAATCTCTTTTTGCTTGAGTTAACCTCCTCAAAGTTTCCGTATTGGTCTGTGAATCACAGACAAGTCAAATGTTTTACTTTGGTGTAACTGTTGTAATTGAGAAACGTCTCAATGTAGAATCTGTAAGCATACGTGTTGCTGAGTGGCGAGAGTAGTTTTTGGGTAAAAACACATCTAACTCTGTAAATATAAATGCAACCAGTTGTTGACGGGAGCAATTTGAACCAACTCTGTGAAAGCCCCACCGTCGGGTTTCATGATGGCCGCCCTGAGATAGAGCATAATAAATGAAAGATCGATATAAAACTCGCCTTGTCCGGTAACGGTAAATTCTAGGGGCGAACCATTGGTGAGGGAAGATACAGGATTTTTCTGGAGCCAATGCTCACTTTCAAGACTAGTTTTGGTAGGTAGGACCGAAACGAGATCAAGTTCACAGCTGGCACACTCGTAGGACTGGGGGTGTAGAAACGACATTTCAACTGAAAATAGCTAGCGCTTCTTTCTCGACCTTTTTACGTCTGGCAACGACAGAACACTGAAACCGGTACTTATTACGATGCCCTTTATAGCCTGAGCTAGTGTTCAGTGTGTCAATCTTCTGCTCCACTTTGCTTTTCAGGTTTGTTCCAGCCTCGCCAACACGGTGTGCTAGAGCCTTTTTGAAAGGACGAAGCGGATTGGTGCGTCGTAGAGTATGTCGATACCCGTATGAAGCGCCTTTTTTCCAATGGCTTTAGCACCACTTCTGAGCAACAGTAATATGCTCAGGTAAATTCCCCTGAAAAAACCTCCTATTTCATGTCCACGTTGATAGGGAGCACCGAGCTAGATCAAAGATATACCTGTTCCAACCTGGTTGACGTAGAGTCTTTGTTAGGAAAAGTTAATGGTGAATACCGTCTAAATTGAAGTTTCACGCCAACTTTTCAAAACTCTAATGGTACAAATTCATTAGTGTCTGTTCTTATATTGATTTCCAGGCTTTCAATTTCCCTGCTAAGTGTGGGTATGTAGTGAAACGGATCATAACTAACTGTATTATGTATGCCGTAGAGATAGTTTATGTTGTTAATACCAACGATACGTAAATGCGGTGTCACAATTTCACACATGGGTTGAGGATCGATGATATCCATGTAGATGTATATTGGTGAGGGCAAGCCAAGTAAAATATTGGTGGCGTACGGTGACTTTGGGATATTTTATCAGATTATTCAGAGGATCGAAACTGAACTGTATACTTAGTTGACTTAATTGAGTCAGCAGCTTAATATTGGGTGAAAAAGAAACAACGTCCACTTTTTTGTTTGGGTTTGTGCACTAGAATACAACTCCGGAATCCTCTTTAAACGCCTCTACTTCGTTTAGGGATTTGATCAATTCAAGGATAAGGCTGTATATTCCAGGAAAGACATGATCCATGAATATTTGTTCCACGCCATAAGCGTCCACGCGGTTGTACCATACAAAATTTTGGCCCCGGGTAAGGTGGTGAAAGAACACGGATATTGGAATTCGGTGAGATCGAATTCCCACTGGCTTTTGAGTTGAAGACGGTAGGGTAGTTGCGTGGTGAAATTTACGAGAGTATTTTTCTGTAGATATCCCATAAAACTGTTGCTCGGCAAAGTGATATAAAACTGGTCCTTCATGATAGGGCACTGACTTAACTGGCAGGAATCCAAGATTTAAACTTAGCGGGGTAACCTTTCCAATGTACGTACACTTTCTTTCTAGCGCCTATAACCTTGATACGTAGTATTTTATCAACTTTAAATGTTTCGGGTAGACATACGCGTTGAAATTCGGGTTCGTATAACGTTACACTCACCTCCTCGCCATAAAGATCGGTCAGTCTGTGACGACAGGTTCTCGAAACATGACATTGTTAACTTTGAAGATTTATTCACTACAATTGCCTTCGTAGCCCTTTTCAAAAAGTATTTTGGATTTGCTAATACGCATTGACTTTCATTTTTGGCTTACTATTCGAGTTTGGACGCCGTTTCCTGTGCAGATTAT
Organism: Timema douglasi; assembly: GCA_901482245.1. Lineage (NCBI taxonomy): Eukaryota > Metazoa > Arthropoda > Insecta > Phasmatodea > Timematidae > Timema > Timema douglasi. Next base: position 42,234 of record CABEEJ010002750.1, read on the forward strand.
CTCTGACTTGATGCACATTTGTTTCTGAAACGTCGGAAGGCGCCATTTTAATACTGGGACGTTTGCGCCGTTGTAAGATTCTACGAGATCTTGGAGGACATCCACATACCGATACGTGTTATTTTTGGGGAAGTAGTGCCACATGCGTCCTTTCAGGGTTCTATTTAATCATTCCATGATGCTTGGTTTAACGTCCAGATTATGAGTTCTATATAAATACACGCCTTCTTGCTTGAGAAATTTCCATTTTAGACGTACTGTAACACTGTCACTTGGTCCATCTGTAAACTTAGAAGTTTATGGCCACTTTCTCTGAAAATATCACGAAAGGCTTCTTCCACGACGATCCCCATCTTGGATCGAAGCGTCCTCACCAAGGCCATCTTGTTTAATACGTCGAGGACGATGAGTAAATATACAGCACCATCATTGTATTTTTATAGACCTCGCATATCGTTGAGATCAGCTTGCCAGAGATCGTCAATGTTTGACACCACGTACTTGTTGCGTGGAAACATTTATATCACCGGTTTGTGTAGGGGATAAGCATCCTGCGCACGAATCCATTCTCGTACTTTTTGGGATCTTTCTTGGATGCCTTTATTTGTGACGCCGCCCCTGCAAGCTCTGTAGAATGAGAAGGGTCGTACTAGATGTCATCTAATCGGGTCATTAAATTTGGAACGGCAGCCACCTGTTTTCGTCCATCCTTTTCATCACTTCATAGAGCGTTGCGACGGTGTAATTGGTTGGGGTATGGGCGTCGGTTCTCTAATGGGTGACATAGGCTTCAGATTTATAATAAATTCTTTAAGAATGTTTATTTTTTGAAATACCGTGAGAAACTCTCGCCAACCAGATGGATCACTGTAGTTCTAGTAGAAGTTCAGCTTTTTTTACGTGCCGATTCTGGTACAATATTGAGTACAGCAGGGATAGGAAGCTCAGACACTTCAGGGGTAGTTGTGGTTGTGGTATTTTCAGATGGTGGAGTGTGTTGACTAAATTGCAGATAGCGCTGTAGCACTTGTTGGTATAAAGTCCATTTATACTTGTCAAGTTTTAAAGCAAGGGTTCTTCCATTTCTTTGTCCAAATCGGAGACCACTATATTTGTCGCTGATGCCCCTTGTTGGGGGTTCTGTTTGTAGCGGTGCAACGTTTCCAGGGACACCTATATCCTCTTTTCCGTGTGTTCCATCATCTACTTGTTGAATAATTAACCAAGCACAACACTGATTAAAGCTGCTAAGAGTAAGTGCAGGAACGCTCCTCCTGTCTGAACTAGTAGTCTTCTCTTCTTTTTCCAGCACTCTCCTCACTTCACCAATTTGCGCAACACATGCTTATTGTCACGTGACATTGTCTTCTTCGCATTTTTCAACGGCACCCACCCTTTTAAAGTGTTGTAGGCACACTCGTAAACAGAGTCAATCAGTTTATGGTCGGCCATTTTCAGTAAGGTGACACGTTGATTCGAGTTCATTCGATGCATCGCACGTAGCATAGGGGCTTGCTTCAACAATTAGGGACTCATGGTTATGAAATGATCTGTAATCGGGAAAGTTGATGTTTTTACTGCTTTTGCGTGGTAGGTACACGCAGCACCAGACATTTGTGTGGGTTCTATATTTTAACCATTCTGGTGTACCTTGTTTGAAATCTAATAATATATACCCGAGAGGAGTACTTGTAGCATCAGGGTAAGCCTCTTGTAAAACACGGGGAATTACAGGACAGATTTGCCGTGCAAAGTGTCGAATCTGAGCTTAATCCTTGGGATTTTTAAAAAGCACGATATAATGTGCGTTCAATGAAATCTCTCTTTGGCCCTTGCCTTGATGGAATATACTTTGTGTAAGGTTCATGACGCTAATATTTTGATGGTGGCAACCTTTGGTGAATAGATCGACGACCACTCCGTTGGCTTCACGCATCAGGTCGTCTAGGATAAACAGCTCTGGAGAGTCATAACATTTGTCATCCATTTATAGCAAACCTTTACAGAATATGACGTGGGGACTTGATACTTCTTGTTTGAATCCCAGTTGCCATAAAGCATACTACCATATGATTTTATCAAATTTAACGTAACACATTGTGTCCAGATGATGGATAAAGTCGGCTACAAAATGTGACTTTCCACAGCCGGAAGGGCCGTTGATGATGGCTGAAAATGGATATTTTAATTATTCCATAATTCCTGAGATTGATCTTACAAGATAAATGAAATTGTTTTTATTAGATAGGAGGGAGGGTGTGTAGACGTTAAAATACAAACATAACAGTTTGTATAACATTTATTTAAACAAAAATATCTCACACCGTGACAAGCATACTTGGAATATTTATTTTTACAAATATATCTCATACCATGAAAAATATACTTGGTATAAATATGTACACAAATCAAAGTTTTAGAATATAACTCACGCCATGAAAATTATATTGGAAATATATATTTAATTATTTATTTACACAAATCAGCATTTTAAAAATATTGTTCACGCCATAAAAAGTATACTTGGAATATTTATTTAACACCCAAATGAATTTTATACAAATATATCTCACACCATAAAAAGTATACATGGAATATTAATTAAACACATATAAAAGTATATACAAATATATATCCCACCGTGAGAAAAATACTTGGAATATTTATTAACAAATATATATCTCACAATAAAAAGTAAACTTTAAATATTTATTTACACACAAATTAAAGTTTATACAAATATATATCACACCATCAAAAGTATAACTTAAATATTTAGTTACACACAAATAAAAGAATTAGGAATTTGGCTAACGCCATGAAAAGTGTGATTAGAATATTTATTTACAAAAAAATATAGTTATAGTATACATCTTACATCTTGAAGTAAGTTATACACGTTTAGGTGTAAAGGAAACAAAAATCAAATTCAGCTCTTAGCGAGAATAGTGGCTTCGGTATTAATTTACAAAGTAAAGATTAATGATAATTTTAATATATGAAAACAACCAGATGGTTTCAATTTAAAATATGTAAAAGGTAAAATTTGAATAGAATTAAAATTTATACAAACAACTAATTCCATATGACTAGAAATAATCAGGTGACACATTGTACTGGCGGTAAAAATAAATTAAAAATTATCCCTTGGGGATAAAATAAATCCATAATAGAATATGCGTGTTTTCATGCGGAAAAAAATTTAAAAAATCTCAAATCTTTGAAAAATGGCATTTCAGTGGAACTGTATGGAGTGAAAAAAAATTTGATTATTCAGCCCGTCTAAATAACCACCTTTTAGTTGTTGCGAGTGCGTTTACAAATACTCTGATACCCTAACGGCAACGTATTATAAACATCGATTATCCGCCGTTTGGTGTACACGGGCTGCTAGAGTTTAGTCTGTGAAACAGTACATACAGTTGCATTACCTTTTATTACAATTTCGTGCGGTATCTGTATGTAGCTTTCCGCGGCCTGTTCGGTGACCATCACTTTCAAAACGTCAATATTAACTTCATTCCGGTTGCTCTAGATTATGGCGATCTTGTTAACCTTGCACACCTTTTTTGTTTTGGCAGGATCGACACCAACACAAACTCGGTATGCGTAATTCTTGGGACCGACAGATACAAAAGCGCTAATGTAGCTTCCCGGACCGTAGTCTTAAAGTTCGTCACTGAAGTCACCTAAATTGTCTCCGGTCAGTGGAATTCAATCGCTGGGGTGTTCCATGAATAGAATGGTATCAGTATAGTGATACAAAACGTGGTCCCCCAATTGTTCAAGGATGCTGTATAAGTGCAACCTAGTCATAGCAGTAGTGTAGCAAGCCACCTCCACTTTCCTGTTACATCTAGGGAGCAACGCGTCACGCGAATCCTTGTAATTTAGAAACATAACCTCATAATTTACATCAATGACTCTGTACACGTTGGTGTATTGATCCGTAAGGTATTGTGGATGCCCTGATAGTCGTTAATAACGGCTATGTATGGTAAATCGGGTCTTTGCACAAACTTTTTCTATAGCGAGTTTAAAAAGAGTTTATCAAGTGTGCGGAGACTAGGGCTTTAACAAACAGAACCGAAATCTAGTTTTATACCTTCCCTTTTCTCATTATTTTAAATATACATTAACTTCTCATATTGTGAGGTACACCACTCTGGCAATCCACTGGCTTCTTGTTTAATTTTCAAAAAAGTATCAATTTACCCGTGAAACAATCCACCCGAACAAGTCTGACGATCGTAAACAAATACATTATACTCCCAAACTTCGTGTACTGCTTCAACGGTGTAACCTTTCTCAATGGATTTCCGGATATCGTCAATCACCCAGACGCCTGTCAACCAGCGATATTTTTTGTCGGTCTTCTGACACGCGTCTTGGTTTTCTCCTCCCCCATTTCCCGAACAAGATTAATATTATCTTGTAGCACATCCATGTATGCAATAAGAGCATGAATAAATCCCGCGAAGGCTTCACGGTAGATTTGGGTATGCCTTCTAATTGATGTTTATATGGACAATTTGGTTCCAAGTGAATTTTGGGGTGGCCTATGAGGTTTTATTTTGTACTTTCAAACGTAAGTATACAATAAACACACATTCAAGTACTTGATCTTCTTTCCACCAGAAAAGACTGCTTCGTGGAATAGCTTTATACAATCTGTACACTCGCGAAAGAATGAGTCCCTGGGACTGAGGGGCTCCTTGCTGTACACCTCGTGCTGGAGTATAAATTGTTTCAAGTCCTTGTATGTGCGTTTTATCGCATTAAACGTACACTCCCACATCTTTACGACCGTGTAGAGGGCATTATAAAACTTCTCTTTGCAAGTCATGGTCGCTTCATAGCGCGTCTCCCTGGTCTCGTGGTGGCTGTTTTTGATAGGGGTGGTCCTGTCAGAATAACAGAGAGGGCACCCATGACAATAACAGCTAGAAAACTGGAAGATGGTAGTGGTATCTCCAGCTTTAACAATACAGTCTACACGTTGCACTAACACATATTCCTCACGGCCATTACCAGCATGAAGTATAGACACACAGCTTCTGTGGGCCTCCTAGCAGAGCCATTGTATGGCGACGTGCGACTGTTGTTCTGCACACCGGTAGCCACCATTAGGGATGATAATGACGGTATTGTCATTAAGAGGACTTCGGCGGTAAACCAACATCGCCGCTCCTGCGATCGTAAGCACCTCTCTGAAAGGATTAACCTTTGCTTTTTCCATAAGCATATCTATAAACTTCAGGCAGGCGTTCCATAGGATCTTTACATTTTTAATAAAATACAGTTACAACTCGCGTTTAAAATCAAAATAAAAATTTTCTTTGATCAACGCGTCATACCACTTGTTAAAGTGCTCTTTTCCATCAAACGGCATTTCACCAATGTCGTAATCCTTCTCTGACAGCAAGGGACCCCTATACACTACAATTTATTTTTTATTGAAAAAATGTGGAAAATGTCCCCTGGCCATAGACTAGTCAAGGCCGAATGTCTTGGGAATCTTTGACAATGACACAGGGAGAAAATTTAGCGAGTCAAAAATGTGAAAGTGGCCATAATGCATGAACATGTTATTTCCAACATTCATTATGAGCTTGGGAGCTCATTTTTTACCTCGATAATATATTATTAAATAAAATTATCATCATAACCTTTCGAATTATGGCTTAGGAGTGTGATAAACTTAAATTTTGTTGATTATTTTGCTTTTTAAATATGAAAAATTAGGCTATTGTGGTATCAACTTTAAATATGCGAGTCCTATCGCCCCCATACACGGTACAATGATGGTCATTTACATCGATATGAAGGCATTCTTTGCAACACGTCTGTACGACATAGAGGCTAGGTCCGTGCAAGTACGTGTTGACTGCTCCTTGAAGAAGAGTTTCTTGCCAGCATTCAAAATCATATAATACAAACATGAAATTGCTTTTTTACAGTACCGGCTTGGATGGGGCTTTCTTCATTAAGCAGAAATGGCCCAAAGGACGATATGTATCGCATACACTGCAAAAAGTTTCATATAAACTGTGTGATTAATTTGATTCTTCCAAACTGAAAAGTTTCCCCCAAATCTCACAAACATTTTGGGCATCACAAACCGACATGTGACTTCTGAAAAAACCGGAACGTTTATGGTTATCAAAACATGACTGGCTTGTGAGCCAACGCCCGCAGTCTTTACATGTAACATATTGACCATAACTGCAAACCACTTTAACGTAGCACTCTTTGCACGCAGACTCGCACTTGTGCGCATTATTATTGCTGAATGGCACACAACACTCATGGCAAGAGTACCTGCACTTAAATGAGACTGTCAAGGATTTTATGACATCAAAGTGGATTAGCTTATCATCGTGAATATATATATCAAGGTAGCCCTTAAAGGAATGTTCGGGAGGGGTAGGCCCCTCAAATACGACCTGTCTCCTCTGACATTCCCTGAAAACTGTGATTTTGTATTCGGAGAGATATGTTTGAGATTGTTTCAGTTCGGTGAGCCAACCACATATCAATAAATTCAGTCGGGCATCCCAGTTTAGTTCCTCTGCTTTAAATTTGGAATATTACGGCCCACCTTTATGTGCTTATAGGTGTTCACGTCCATTCATCCTGGATCTCTTTTAACGTCAAATATAGCTTTTGCGACAATCAACCAATGGGAAAGTCAGAGTTCATCGCCATTATGAATCCTAATGATTCCTTTGTTATTTCGGCTATATGTGGCAGCGCGAGAAAATTTATCAAATTTATGATTACCTCTACCATGAGGCTCTACAATGGGGTGTAACTTGATGTGCAAGGGGGACGAATTGAGGAAAGAAGCATTGCTTTGTAACAGTCGTTCTACATTAGAAAGCACAACCTGCTTATCACGCTGATCTGCCCACCCAAATTAAAAAAATACAGGTATTTACATGGAGTCTGTGTTGACTTATAGTAGACTTACTTGATCCTCGGCGCTAGTTTCATGATTCTGGATTCGTTTTAGCAAAGTATTGATTTGCTCCTCGAGCCATTTTTGAGCGTCACGATCGCTCTCTGGAGTCCTTAATTGTATAATCAATACACGCCCAACATAAAAAAAAGCTTTATTCACTTAATTTTCACCTCGAAGATTCAAAAAGGGATACCATTTGACAAAGCTCCACCAATAAGGTTTACCAGGCCACTAAATTCCGATTGTGGTGCCTAAGATGGTCCCACTGTCACTACTGCCACGGATTGTGGGAAGACCGCAAACCCCTTCTGCCTAATCGCAGCTTTGGCTCGAACACCGTCTCCCTTGCTTGGTGGTGGTTCTCCTGGGGTTGCTAGGAGGGGGATCACTGCCAGTGGCGGCGGGATGATCGAGCCGCTATTTCCACCCTCCATTAGAACTATAACACAAAAGTACGTGTCAAAGGAAGAATTTAAATAACATTGTTCTAAATATACTCGTATTTTTTTCTCATTAAGATGTTACCAAAAAATGTATAGTACTTTTCAGTTTCAATCTATTTTTTGTATTAATATAATTCTTAAATTTTTCCTAAACATAAATACTTTAACTGATACCAACATTTACAAAGTGTGTGTGTAGTAAAATACACTTGATCCCTAGTACAGCTACAAATATAATCCAGGGCAACTAATTTATCACTTTGAAAGGTTAAACCTACTTTTTCATCCATGCCGAGAATCAAACAGGACCCTTTTAAAAGTGTGTGTAATAAATACAGTTTAACCCTAGTACACTTGAACCCTGGTACAACTTCAAAATACAGTCCAGGGCAGTTAATTTTTTACTATAAAAGGTTAAACTTACATTTTAATCCTGACGAGAAAGAAAGCCGGGGCCCTTCACAAAGTGTGTGTAATAAATACACTTTAATCTTAGTAACTTAACCCTAAGACAACTACAAAATTTAGTCCAGGGCAGTTAATTTATCACTATGAAGCGTTAAATTTACTTTTTCATCCATGCAAGGAATCGAGGCCGGGACACTTAATGCGTCAAACAAACAAACAAACAAACAAATTATCAGGCGCAAATAGATAGGATTTTCCCTCTCTCAATTTAATAATCGGGTAATCAACAATATAATTCCTCATGTTAATTATTATGCCTGTATATATTTTAATGCATCTAATAAATATATGTACACTTAAAACACATTATTCTCCCCTTTAAAACCTTATGTATGGTAGAAACCAGCTTTCAACTGTATCTGTTGTCCCATAAGTGAGCAAAACCATAGACTAGTCATTCAAGAAATCTATCTTTAAATAAGGTAATGTGGGGGAAACATGCCATTACACAAACTGCTAAAAATAGATATTGATGTTAGAATATGGTCAGAAATAAATTAACTCTTGGTGGAAATAATTTTGTTTTAGAATTATATAAAAACAATTTAATATATATCATTTACTATTTTCCAGTCTAAAGTTCGACTAAATTTTTTATTCATAAAATTATAAGTCTATAATATCTATATATGATATTTTATCAAACCAACATTTTAAACTTTTTAACCCGAGACAAATAATTAAACTATTCAGACACTCTATCGAATGAGTTAAGGTAGTGGCTGAATATTTGTTCCAGCACATTGCAAACGTGAATTTATTAAGTTGCTAAAACGACATTTATAATTTTCTCTCTTTGAATGTTTATAATGACATGAGCTAATATTCTCGAAACGGTCAGCTGACCATCGGTTTTGGTATTCCATCGTAATATCAGTGGTTTAGGGGGAAGAGAGCGCACAAATAACATTATTTCCCTACTAGTGGCTATAGTATAGTTACTTGTAGACGGTACTAAAATATAGAATGGAAAAATTACATATCAGCTGGTCTATCTAGTCCAATTCACCCCAAACATTAGAGATAGCACTTTCAGTGGCATTGGGCAGAGTACAACCCACTTCACGGAGTTGGACAACCGATGGCCGCACACATGCTACATCGTGTAGCTGCCCCCGATCACTGAGCGGTGATGTTTGTACCTCCGGGTTCACTCTAAGACCGTTGTCCAGATCGTATGGATCCCAATAATATTAAATTAATTAAATACATATTGATAGCTATCATATGGGGGTGACACTGCCATTTCTCTAAAATATATAGTAGGACGCTAATTACCCATGAACTAGTTGTTATCAGCCAGGAAAATTCCATCCTTGGTAAAAAACGCCAAAGGGACTTTTGGGTGCCGGTCGTGTCGGGATTGCGTCATCTTCTTCGCAATCTGTGAAAGAAGCAAATATCCCTGTACACCAAAGACGTTATAAGCAAAATATTTACTTTTTAAAACATACAATATTGTTTAAAACATTTCTGAATATATCCAATTTTCCGGAGCGTTGAAGCTCATATTAAAGATTATCTCTAGCAATTACGTATTGAAATGACCGACTGAAACAATGATTTAGATAACTATTTATGGTCGCTTCAAAGGGTGTGCCACCTGTAAATATGGTAGCCTGTCATTGCGCAATAAAATTATTTCCGCATCGGTGAGCAACGTAAAGGAGCACGTATATACCATTAGATGTCATTCGTGCTAGCACCCATGGTGAACATGGTCATGACAGTCAACTACAGGCTTGGGGGTCCAATATGCCATGGCGGGCCACTATCCATCCACTGCGTTCATTTCCTGTGGGTACACATCACGCCCTGCGACGGGAGGAGGTAGAGTTAAATTCCCGCCTGCAAGGTCAACAAGTGCTAATTTAATCATTCAAACCCTGATAAATGCTGGTGCACATTTAGCCTGGTTACAAAAAAAAATCATCCAGCAAGCTTGATTAAAAAAAATTTGTTTGCGAGACAGAACCCTATATTTGATACTGAGCCAAAGGACCCGGACTCGATTCCCGTGTCAACCTGGAGTAAGTATAAATAATAGCTTTGGCTATTTGAAACCATCTTTATATTTTCAACCCCCGCAAAAGCAATAGTTTTATTATTCTGGCTCAAAATGTCCCTGATTAAAATCCCATGTTTTAAGGCGTATTGTATGTTTAAAAAGGTAAATATTTTACTTATAACGTCTTTGGTGTACAGGGATGTTTGCTTCTTTGACAGATTGCGAAGAAGATTACGCAATCCCGACACGACCGGCACCCAAAGTCCCTTTGGCGTTTTTTACCAAGGATGGAATTTTCCTGGCTGATAACAACTAGTCCATGGGTAATTAGCGTCCTACTATATATTTTAGAGAAATTCAAGGTCGACAAACGCTATTTTTACCTTTCAAACCCTGACAAATGACTGTGCACATTTCTTTAGGTCCCACCACGACTAAAAGTGATCATTTAGACGGGATGAATAATCACATTTTTTTTTCTTTCACTCTAGTCAGTTCCACCAACATAGCGTTTTTCAAAGATTTTGAACCATTTTTTGCTAGAAAACACTCATTTTTTTTTTCACCCGGAATACTTTTGTTATCCGCCAGTACAATATTTCACCTACCTGATTATTAGTTGTTTGTATATATATTTTAAATTGAAACCATCCGACTGTGTACACATATTAAAATACTCTTTAAACTGGAATTTGTAAATTAATTCCTCGACCACTATCCCCACTACAAACTCAAGAAATTGATGATTGTTTCCTCTACACCTAAACATGTATAATTTACTTCAATATGTAAGCTATTTTCTAAAACTATCATTTTTGTAAATAAATATTACAAGTGCACTTTTAATGGCGTGAGCCAAATTTCTAAAACTTTTATTTGTGTGTAAATAAATATTCTTAGTATACTTTTCATGGTATGAGATATATTTGAAAATAAAAATATCTGTACTAATAATTATATCGCTTTTGGCAAGAGAGACCGAACATTATATTTGTTGATGTGCCAAAGGTCCCAGGGTTTGAATCATATGTCAATCTGGAGTATCTTATCTTTGGCTATTTGAAACTACATGGAACGCTGAAACATAACACGGACAAGACTCTTTGGCTTAGGGGCATTCAGAGAGCTACAACCCGTTGCTTCAAAGGACTCGGGGTTCATGACTTCCAGGGGGAGGACGGGGGGCGTTGGCACTATATTTCTACATCGGGTTGTTGAGACATACAATTTTCCCCAGGGAGGCATCTGACCCCCCCACAACTGAAATGGCTCAACATTGCCACACCACGTCCGTGACACATGGATATTGGCGGGGAGGGAGCAAAAAGAGAAAGGAAGTAGAAAAGGGGTATTAAGAGATGAAAGGAAGTGAAATGAGGGTCTGCTCGCATCAATGATACGCTTTCGGTAGGAAAGTTTGTGCTGTCATAGAATCTAGGTCCCTCGAGAGTAGGGTTGGTGAAGTGGGTGTCTTACGTGCTCTGCGCCCTGTCAGCTGTTCAGTGGTCACACTCTATGCTATGCGCCCGGTTGAATGTTCAGCGCTCACACCCTATGCTCTGCTCACGGAAAAGGAGGATGCTCACTAGCAATGCCACCCAGCACTGTGAATCGCACGCCAATAAAAAAACTCCAACGTCCCATCCCAATTCTACTCAGATATAAAAACCAATGAATAAAAAACCCTTTGATCACAAATAAAAAAGGAAATTATACATAAATAACCATTGAGCACAAATACAAAAGCAATTAGCATACATAAATAACCAATGAGCATACAAAATAACTAATGAGCACAAATAAATAACAAGTTTGGACAGGCATAAACAATTATGGAACACTAGAATGGGGTTCAGGAGAAGGGGGGAGGGATGACAGAAATACGGGAGGGGAGAAGGAAACCAACAGCCAATCAGAGAGTGAGGTGCGAGGTCACGTAACAAAATTCAACCTATCAAAGCAGTGCGGTGACAGGTCATACTAGCTACTAACGAGCTTGGTATTGACTTTGTGACTAACGACTGGTTAACCCCGATGAATCAGGAACTCAAAGCGATTGAAAAAAGTATATCCATATAATTAAAGTTAAGACTTAAATATTGCCGTTTATAACCGAGAGGAGTAAAGGAGAAAAATATAATTCAGATAAGACTTAGATATTTAGAAAAAAATACAGTTAAAATATTTTTATGAAAAAAATTTCGATACTGCAACTTTCACAACTCAAGCCAAATCATCAACTTTTGAATTCATATGTTTTAACTTGTTTTTTAATAAGTTTTATTTTCACTTTCGTTAGAAAATAGTTTTACAATTATTTTTTTATTATGTCATGTTGTTTGTTTGACCAATTTTACTCATACAATAATAAATGTAGTCAAGGTAGATATTTTTAGTATCAAATTGTGTTAAAGGAAAAACATAATTATACTAATTGAGTATAAACAAGTTGTAAAGGGTTAATCTTAACGATATTTATCCTCAATATTCAATCTATTAATTACATAATTTGAACTCATACCTTTCTAAATTATAAACGACAGTGAACTAGTATTAAATTATATTATATTCATTAACTCCTTACGAAAGATTAAACTTTATTGTTTTCTAAAATCTCAAAAATTATATCCGTCATCACACTAAAGAACTTATCGCACATGAACTGATATAACCTATTGAGGAAGAAGACACAAATAAATAATTTCTACAAAGATTTTGAAGAGTTGTATGAAAGCATAAAGGCTAAAAATTCAAAAATTGTGCTTGTGGACTTTAATGGGAAAGTTCTGAAGAACAGTATATTATATTACAATATCGTTGACATAGATGTATATATATATATATATATATATTATATGACAAAAATAGACATGGAAAGTCTACTTATAGATACAAATAATAACGTATCGATAATTATAAACACTGTGGGAGCCTGAAATCTTTTAGTGAGCTCGACCACGTTCATGCACAGACCTATACACAAAGGAACGTGGATTTCGCCGGATGAAAGCGTAGTGAATCAGAATGATTAAGTTATGATAAAGATGAGATGCCAAAACTTTAAGGAGGATTTCAGAACATATAGAGGACCAGAGAGCTCAATTTATAAATTTTTGGTAGTAACCAAATTGAAAGTCTGAATGAGGATTGACAAACAGAAAGAAAGGCGATGATACCAAAAGACAGTATGAATTTGAAAAATGAACGCGATTGGGAAGGATATACCCGGGAAATAGAAATATTTGTACATTTGAAATAATAGAGCAGGGAGTATAAATAAGAGTGAGATAGAGCGAAATATGAGAACATTTTAAGAAAACAATATGGAGCTTACACAAAAAACTATTGGAAATAATAAAAGAGTAAGGAAACTAAACTCTTTTAATGAAAGGATTGAAGCGATGTGGTGGAGGAAGAAATTAATGAAAAAGTGGCTAAGTGGCTAGAGAGTACAGATATTGCAGAAAATAAAGTAACATACTAGGTAGAGAGAAGATATAGGACAAGCACTATAAGAAAATAAACAGAGCCAATTTGGCGAGGGTAATGGCATAGCTTGAAGAGGAACATCATAAAGACAATAACAGTAAAATATTCTCTAAGATAAGGGAAATGAAATGTGGTAAGAATGTAAAAGGGGTGTTTATTGATATCAATAATTATTACCTTTTAATAGATGGAGAGAAGAGATGCTAGAGTGATAGGAATAACATTTTATAAAGTTTCTAAATTTTGATAACCCCAGTAGAAATTTAAGTGGAATCACGACGTTGCATAGGAAAGAAGATTAGATGAAATGAAAGTATCATAGGCAGAGGTAAGAAAGGTAATAAGACGGCTGAGTAAGGGTAGAACTCCTGGAGATAATCAGATAACAGTGGATATAATCAAGGGAAGATTAGAAAGACTGCATTGAGATATATTTGAGCTGATCAGAATCATCTGGAGTAAGGGTAATTTAAATGAAGAATTTCACAAAGCAGTAACAATCCCAATTCACATAAATAAGAACAGGACCTAATGCAACAACTTTTGAGGTATCTTACTGCTGAGTATTATGTACAAAATACTCTCACAAGTAATTATGGACAAGCTGAAGCCTCTCGCTGAAGGATAAATAGGAAAATACCACACTGGCTTGTTACAACCCCACTCTTTTACCTTTTATTTATGGTCATGAATAAGATAAAAGGGAGCGGGAGTAAGCTATGGAACAAGTGACAAGGGTAATAATTAGCAATATTTAAAAACAACAATATTATCGGTTTATTCAAAACCATAACATTAGAGCAGAAAACTTTACATGGTCTCATTAATCAAACTGGGATATGTTGAAAACCAAACAAATAGAAAATAACTTCATATCTTTAAATTGCGTAGATAAATAAATAGAGAGTTATAAACTTGTAATATATACAATATTCAAATGGGTCAGTCTTGAAGAGACAGAACAACTCGTAATTTTGAATTAAATACAATACATTAAAAATATTAATATCCATCAGGATAATATATAAATACTAAATAATGGCCTAATGGGCACCTTGATATTGTTACTAAAGTGTATTTTTCTCACCTAAGAATAAAGATTTCAAAAATGTTATCTTTACATGATAACTTTCTTTAAGAAAATTTAAATTACGCGATAGTCTGGCTAACAGACTTTAGTAAAACTCCCCTGGGACTCTCAGATTCCGAAACAATATTAGGAAATGAAAACAATAACTCTAATAGTAAATGATAATGAAAATATCATATTTAGAAGCAAATCATAGAAAGAGATTAGAAAATATACTAAGGTTAATTAATTTCAAAGTTAATCAAAATAATCCAAAAATAATGTTATATTAAACTATATCATCTAACATGGCTGACACTAAGAGTTACAATTAAATCAGAGTCAAATAAATAAATCGCCATAGTTACGATTACGCTGAAGATAATATATATAAACGTTTGTCTAGGTCCAGGATAATGTTTTTTGGTCAATGGTTGAGATAAATAGTCATTTTTGCATACACGCACATCACAATATATAATGGGTTTCGACACAATAGAATCAAGGTGAGAGAACTGAACACACGGTCGATGACGTCAATGCGGCTTTGGAAGATCACGTAGACCTTTTGTTGTTTTTGATACATCCGACTTACAAACCATTTCTTCAATCACCTGATGTTTTTAAAGGTGTTCATCTTTCAACCATCAGAGGGCAGGTGAATAGTCATTCACTAGTTGTGTCCAATACTGGCCGGCACATTACGTGTTAGTAGAACAGGGCATAGCCGACTACATATTGTTGGAACATCGTAGCTCACTCGGCCCACTCATCAATTTAGGATGATAGGTGTAGGCCAGTCTTAGTGGCTGCTAGTTTCAGAAGATTCAATCGGTGAGTACACGAACAGTTTTATTATGTCATACCAACCTATGTGAACTACAATAGACAATAGTACTACTGTAGGGATTCTATTGGTTTCGGTATAATTGGAGCGGGTAGTATGAATTACAGAGAGCTATGCGTAAATGTCAGCATGGGGTGGGTCCTATTGTAACATAATATAATGTAATGTTACAGGCTTTAGGAATTTCAAAGGCCTGGTAGATTTCGTATTTACGTTGAGGCAGTTACGGAAAAAGTTCTGGGAGAACGACAACAATAATATTCTGATGATTTTTTTGGACTATCCAAAGCGTACATTAGCATCCACAGAATGAGCATATATAAAATAAGCTTCAAGAGATGAATATATCCCTTAAAATAAGGATGAGGAGTTCTCTTGTATGGGATTTAAAAAGCTAAGGTGAAGTATAGATGATTTTTTTTACATTTCTCTTGTCTATCTTGACTCAGTATAGAGGATTGTTGTCAAAGTATTGGGGGAAAAACAGGAGAAAAACAAGGTAAAGAGATATCGTTGGTAATTTTGATCTTGGTTTTAGAAAAGTATATGCAAGAAATTGAAAAGAGAAAGGTCAAAGATATTGTTATGATGAATGCTAATATTCAATAATTTACATTTGCCGACTACATTATACTAACTCCTGAGGAGGAAACGGTGATTGGAGAATTGACACTGGAATCAGAGAGGAACACTAAAAATAATGAGTCACATATCACTGAGGAGATAATGAGGGCTATAAAATGGTCAAGTAGAAGAAAGAATGACATAACTTTAAAGGAAGGAGCTATTAAACTAAGAAAGTTGGAGGAATTTCAGATATATTGGAGGATGGCTCAATTATTGTGACAACATTAAAGAGAATCTGAACGAAAAATTGATTTGAATTCCGTATTTACAACGGTGTAAATACCTTATTTATCTCCATAATAATCTTCACGAGATCAAAACTGTGGGAAGTCTATGCTATTATTTTTCCGATAGCTATGTAAGGCTTGGATAAATGGAACACACCCAATAAAGATAGAGAAAGACTAACTTTAAAATCAGGGTTAAGAAATACATTATTTCTGGTAAGCTCGGAAGACGGGTATGGAAGGAGAAAGAACCAGGAAATATATTCGTTGATGAAGAAACCAATTATGATACCAAAAATGAGATAAATTAGGATTTGATGGACAGAGAATGTAGCCAGAATGCAACCAGAAAGTTGTCGGAGAGCTTTTTTAGATCTTGTTAACCTCTGGTGTGACCTAGAATGAGATGGAGTGACGTGATCGCCATATAACTCAACCAACTGTTTGGGAAGTCGGTTTGGTGTGAGAAGGCTCAGGACAGAGCATAGTGGAGGAAACTTATGTAGTATAAAAGATTATGATTACCGTCAGTTAAATCACTATAATAATTTTATATAAAAGAATATAAGATAATCAAATATACTGCTTGCGTGGGTTAGTAAACGAGAATAACAGCTTGTTTGTTTTCTTGTTTATTTAATTAGTGTCTTCTTTGTTATTACAGGGGTCAGAACCATATTAAATACACAACATAATGTGATTTTTTTAAATACTTTCGATAATTTTATTCATAAAAACTGGACTACTCTAAAAGGTATGGCCTGTAAAATAGCTACAAAATTACGTGTCAGTGGCTACTTTGTCGATATATTGTTTTAGTTTTATAGATTCGTGTGTACGATTAATTATAAAGTGTTTGTAGCAGGTGTATATAATCTATTTAGTTTTAAAATCTACTTTAATATATTTTCTAAATTTCTTGTATTATTATTATTATTATTATTATTATTATTATTATTAGCACCACGTCTAACTACCCGTTCGGGTTATACGCACTTACGCTAATGTGTAATGGTAGGGTTATTGGGAGATGAAATGGAGGACTTACAGTTTAACGTTAGATCCGAACCACAGCAAAGGCATGGCATTGCACAAATTCACAAGTTGTGATGAATACACGTCTTGTCAGAGGTGAATGAAGGGTTGGGCAATCAGATAAATCTGTACCAGGACCGAGGTTTGAACTCCGTACCCTAAGTACAGAAGTCCGACACCTTACCCCTAGACCACCAGTTCACCCCTAAATGTATTATTGCTGTATCAAATAAATTAGTAACTTATTTGAAAACAAAGATACATATTAGGACTCAGATATAGCATCATCGAGGGGACGAAACAAAATTTGACGTTACGTCATAGTGACATTATAATAGAAGTAAATATACCACAAATTAAAATTGTACTCAATTAGCAAATGAATAATATGTATTAAAACATGTACTGTATTTAAATAATTTATATTTAGGTGTATTCTTGGTAGAACTATAAAATTTTGCTGTCGATCACAATAATTGCTATACCTGTAAGGTAGCGGGATAGTAAAAATATTTATATTGGGTCTCCAAAGGACGTATTAAAATGTTGACTTCCGGTTAAAATTTTTGACATTTTCTCAGGGGATTTAAATTTAATGGTAAACACATTGCTATTAAATCTCGCGTTTCTAATTTTGACCGATAAAATAGGTAAATATTGACTTTTGGACCAAAAATTATATAAATGGTTCATTCCTCTACACATATTTACCCTAAGAGATTGAAGTAAAAAGAACACACACTTTTTAAGAGACTTACTCTTTGGCATAGGAGGATTATTTCGTTAAAGCTTAAGTAATATCTCTTTACAACTAAAGCTCACAAAATTGTATTGATATATTTTCCAATATTTCAGAAAATTTAGGTTCTATAAAAACTATTTAAAAATATGTTTTTTATTTTTAATAGTACTACAATTTTGCAATGATAAATTATTTGGTATCTCAAATAGTTGCGGAGATCCGTAAATTTCAGCTTCTGTAAGTTACCCTAAAAGTAATTTTAATGGGAAAATGGAAATAGCAATTTTATTTATATTTTTAATCAATGCTTAGATACGAATTTTAATCAAAACCGTTAAGAGTCAATTTTGAGAAAATGTGTTTTTTCTTTTCGCCTATAATTAATTGATACTTAATTTTAGGGCTAAGCGGACAACTAGACAGACGGCATTGAAAATAACATTTTTATAGTCCGGGTGGTCGTGAGACGTCGAAATCCATCAATATATCGAGTTAATTTTTTTTACTGTTGCAAAGCTTTACATATAGTGTTTAAAATGTTTAAAAAAATATATATATATATATTTACTTGTAACTTGACAGTTATTGGTTTTATAAAAATATGTTATAGTAAATTATTTTATTATATATATATATATATATATCACTACATATTTGTAATAAAAAGTAATTTAATATATCAAAGAGCTGCGGAGATATGATAAATAATAAATGGTACGGAACTCCGCATGGACTATCTCGCTCTATTGTTTGAAAATGCAGATATTTACTCAAAACTCATAATATATGTGAAATGAAATATTATACACTAGCAAATCCAAGAAAACAATTGCACTATACTTTTGTAAAACTTTTTTTATTCCTGGTTTTAAATTTTGTTTTAAAGAATTAATGTCCTTATTTGTATGTTTGGACCGATAAAAAAGATCAATGTTGGGTCCACAAGGGTCAGCACCTCGTATTAAAAATTCAACTTCCGGTTAAAAATTTTGACATTTTATCAGGTGTTGCAAAACTTCATGCCATCGCATTGCTATTAAATTCCTCGTTTATAAATTTTTACCAATAAAAAATATAAATATTGACTATTGAGTCTAAAATGGATATAGATCACTGTTGTACAAACATTTCTCCTGAGAGGTTTGAGGAAAAACAACATAAGCTTTTAGAGACCTATTTATATTTAATTAATCCGTGGCATTGGAGAACTTATGCGTAAAAACTTAATTAGTATCTATTTTCAGCTAAAGCTCACATGATTGTATTAATATATTTAACATTATTTCAGAAACTGTTGGCTTTATAAAAATATATTTCATATAAAAGTTTTTTATTTTTAATAGTACATACCTACTACAGTTTTGCGATGATAAGTTATTTAGTATCTCAAATAGTTGCGGAGATATGGTAGTTTCTGCTTTAGTAAAATAGCCTAAAATTCATTTTCATTGTAAAATGAAAATATCCAGATTATTAATAATCTTTATCAACACCTATATACGAATTTTACTCAAAATCGTGGGGGTCGATTTTAATAAAATTGATTTCTTCTCTTTTCGCCCTTTCTTAAACTACTCTTAATTTTAAGTTTAAATAAACACTCGACAGACATCATTGCAAAGACCACATTTTAGGGTTTGGGGGGTCTTAAGAAGTAGACATCCATGAACATTTCAGGTTAGATTGGTTGTTTTTTTTGCGAACGCAATACTTTTACCTTTTGTGTTTGAAAAGTTAAAAAAAAATATATATATATACGTATAGCTTGAAACTTATTGGTTTTATTAAAATATGCTACTTATAAACTAGTTGTATTATAAAGACCTGCATATTTGTAACGATAAGTAATTTAATATCTCAGATAGTTTAGGAGATATTATAAAAAAATATATAATTTATGCATCAGAACGGAGCCCCTAAAATCATTTTGCCGAAATATTGAAAGTAGCCATTTTGTTTGGAATATTTATAAATTTTTTAATATGAAATCTAATTTTAATCATTATAGCCAATTTTGAGAAAATCATCTTTTTCTCTTTTTGCCCTTCATTAAACTACCATTAGTTTTAGGGTAATATATCCAATCCCAAAAAACCCTCGGGGCAACTCTATGAAAATACCAGATATCAAGTTTTAGCCCGATCAATAAAATAGTTTAAATTTTAGTTGGAGGTACAGACAGACAGATGGACGGAAATTCAAAAAACACTTTTTCGGATTCGGGGGGGGGTCATGAAACGTCGAGATTATTCAAAAACACGACCTCGATATTTTTGACGATCACAATAAATTTTTTACCTGTAAAATAGCGAGAAAGTACGAGTAAAAAGGAGGTACAAATTAAAATAGATTAAATGTTTAACATAAATTTTACCTAGCTTCCAAACAAAGTGTACAAATGATAGCAATATTTTCCTAAAAAGATCATAGTATAAGTAAAATGAACTATAGAAATTGTAAGAGAAATATGTTTAAAAAAATATCATTACAGCTAATCAAATATCATAAATGAAATAAATGGTACGGCTCACCACAGAGACTTTCTCCCGCTTTTATCTTAAAATTATAAAGATTTACTAAATCTTGTAGTAATTGTGAAACCAAACAATAAGTTTATTCATTGTTGTAGGATAATTAAACCAAAGATAATAAGTGAAATAATATACATTGTTACTTAGACATTACGTTACTTGGCATTAGGAACAAGGAGTACTTTTATAGAAAAGTTAAGAAAAAAAAATCTTTGTCTAGCATAGAGCATAGTAATCAAATTCATTTTCAAAAACCTTAATTAAAAACTATTATATATGTTTATAGCTCAGAAATTATTGGTTTAAAAAAATATCTGTCAAATAAAAGATTGTTATCTTTATTATTAATATAATTTTTATAATGATAAGTTATATTGTATCTCAAATAGTGCCATAGATATGACGAAAACTGGAAAATTTCCCATATATAAAGTACCCTCTAAATCATTTTCATAAGACAATAAGAATTTTCATTTTTTTTTTGTGAATATAAACAGTGTCTTAAACTGAATTTAATGAAAATTGTTGAAGCGAATTTTTTTTAAATTGATTAATTCTCTTTTTACCTTTCAGTAAACCACCCTTAATTTTAGTGTTAGATGTCTAATTGCAAAAATCCCTCGGTGGAACCTAATTAAATCCTCAAATACTAAGTGTGAGGCAAATAAGTAAAATAGTTCGATCTCCAGCCCGAGGTACAGACAGAGAGACAGACGCCACTACTAAAACAATTTTTTGTTTTGTTTTAGAGGATCATGAAACGTTGACATTTATCAAAATATTGAGTTTGATTTTTTTGGAGATCGCAATAAGATCTCTCCGAGATGTTGAGTAAAAGTAAAAATAGAATATTTTATATACATATTGAATAAATTAGCATCATGGTTTTCCAAAGAACATTACGGTTCGCTGAGCTATGTTACCAGAGGTGGTTTATTTTAATTATAATATCACTCCTATCCATATAAACGTAAGTTTATCCTTCAATACTTATCTATGTAATCAAAATGCTATTGAACCCTTTTAAGATAATATCCACCTTTATTCTAGATCCTAGGCTCTTTATTTTCCTATAAATGTTAAAATCTATATAAGATACATAATTGGTTCTTCTATTAATTTAGAACTTTATAGGCTAACGCACAACATTTACCTGCTATAGAACCCCATTGTTTAGGTCCAAACTTTCCAACTTTAATGTTCTCTTGGTTGATACATGATCAATTTGCCATATTTAAATTTTCTTCCACGAAGAAAGGTATATTTTCCAATAGCCTTGGAGATATTTAAAACTATAATCTCCCTCCCAAAACGTTTCAGTTCCAAAATTAAATTTTGAGATTTTAGGTCTTAATTGGTTATTTGAATTGGTATATTTAATGTGAAATTTCAATTCTTAATCACACCAAAAATAGTTGTATCCATTTCAAGATATTATATTTTTTTCCAGTTTATAATTTTGGAAGTAAATTTATCTATACGTAATTCGGTTATCCGTTAAGGTTTTAATTACCCTTTAGTTTCAATTCTATTTCAAAACGAGACTAATTTTTTTTATAAGTTTAAAATTGTGAGCACTTCTATTCTTGGAACTAATTTTGAAATATTTTTTTTTAGTATTTAATAATTTCCTTTAATTTGGGGCAGTTATCAAAACTGCCTGAAAGTAATGTAACCGGGGGGTCACGGGACGTTCATTTGTCACAATGTGGACTTAAGTTTTTTTATATTGAGGTACGTTGCTGATTAAATATTATTGAAAATTAACCCCGAATATTTACAGTTTTTTATTACTAAAAATTAAACAATACATACACTGATTAAACTACAACCAAACAAGCCACTAAACTATTTAAAAAAAAGTACATACATTTAAAATAAATTAAAATAAACAAATTAATAACAATAGTACACATAATATTAAAATATTTAAAGCAGTCAAAAAATGTTCAATATTACTACATTTCACAATAGCAATCAATATCTACGTCACCAGTGCCATTCACTTAAGTCACCACTGGCTCCCGCCCACGAGACACTATTTTGACTCACGTTACACGAATGCTAGACTCGCTAGTTTATTTTTTGGACTCGCCAGCCCACTCACTGAACACGATGGACCATTCGATGCACTACAGGATTTGAAGAAAGTGGGTCCTGACTCTTCTAAGCGTATCCCCTTTCTTACAATTTCGCTCCCCTCTAGAAATAAGAATGCATGAATACTTGATAAATCGCGATGAAGATAGAGTGAAAGGGGCGAGCCAACAAATTAAAAACGCTCAGGCCCCACACTAGGATACTGATCTAATTACACTACCCACTCCTAAAGTATGTTCATCCTGGACAAAAATTGTTGATCTCCAGGCTTGTATTAATCGTGGGAAACTTGAATAACTTTAATGAGAGTGATAAACTATCGACAGTCTCACTGATTTGAGACCAGAATATCTAAGTCACAACTGTTCGGGGGTGTATTAAGCCTTAGTTGTCTACTACATCATCAATAAGAAGAAGTGCTCCATGTGTACCTTTGTCAGCGCCCACTGCAGTTACCGTCATTCAACATTGATTCGCCTGAAGCCCCCTACTTCACTTTCTATCATGTCCCATGGTACCTGCTTCCACTCATGGTATTATCCATGTACTAACACAAAACAAAGATACGAGTATATACAATTCTATGTTAGACTCAAACTCATCATTAATTTTGCCTTGTCACATTACGATCGGTCATTATCCATCTAAATCTTCATTATATTAAACAGTTTTCCAACTTTAAAAAGAAGCCACTTATTTAATTTCCTTTCGGTACATGATCATAAGAGCCGGTCCAAAACATCCTATTATATAAAATGAGATTATTCAACTGCCATCAATAGTTTCCTGCTTAATCCAACTAGATTGACTTTACTGCACTCTGTAGTTCCTCTGTGTATGGCCATGTTCAATTCATTTATCACTCAGACCTCAAATTTCAGTCAAGTAGATGTTTCAATCAATATCCATACTTTGTCGATCCTTCTAAATTTCATTTTCCGTAACATTTGTTATTATGATATTCACCTAATCATATCCATAACCTACGTCACCGTCATCCTTAAAACCATAGTCACAAGCAGAGTCGTCACAAGAAAGTTATAACCAATAGTGCCGTCAACAACAACGTCGTCACCAACAATGATTTCACCAATATCGTTGCAACCAAAAGAGTTTTCACAAGCAATATTGTCATCAATAGTGTCGTCACCAACACCTTCGTCTTGGTCATTGATAATGTCATCATAAGGATCGTCACCCCCAACAGCCTCATCCATGGCAGCGTAGTCATCAGCAGAGTCTTTCATAGAATTGTAATAAACAGACTCACTCTGTATTATGCTTGAAACAAGGAGGCCTACTCTATTTGGAACCCTCTGCACATACCCAACAACTCTCCAAAATATCAAGTGCAGACACACACAAACTACAACAGCACTCGAACCGACTGAAACATACCAGGTTATGGTGTCTGATCTTGATCACAGTAACCTTCATGAATTATTTGGTCATGGGTTCCAGTTGCCTTCAACTCTGATTTACGCACACGTGATCGTGTGAACCTCAAGTTATTTTAAGACTCTAGGAATACGTTACTGATTAAACGAGATTAATATTGCATACCAAATATTCAAGTTTTTATAAAAGTGAAACAACTCAGACACTGATTAAGCTACAATCAAACACGTAATTAAATTATTTAATAAGATAGACGGACATTTAAGATATAGCTTACTTAAACAAGCATATTAATAACTAAAAACACTTAACTAATAAAATATGTAAGCCAGTCACAAAAATCTTTATTATTAATACAGTTTACAAAAGCTATTATTGTCTACATCACGTGTGTCATTCACTTAAGCTACCACTGGTCCCCGCAAACGACACCCAGCACTGACCTACGTTACACAAACTCTGGTCTCACTGATTCACTTGCTTGCTGGACACGCTTACCAACTCACTGGACATTCTGGCTTATTCTGGCCTATTCTGTGGCAACGCTGGCCCACTTACTGGATACATTGGCCTGTTCACTAGACAAGCTGGGCCACACAATATACATGCTGGCCCTTTCACTGGACACGCTAGCCCACGCGTTGGTCATGCTGGTCCACTTACTTAGCTAGACTCAACTTGGACTGAAGATCCTTCACTGACCATTGACCATGTATAGATAGTAATCAACAGTTAATAGCCTGGAATCCTCAATCTTTAGGCTATTTTACTGGATTCAAATAAAACTAGTCCAGACATTTCTAAATATATCTTTATTTCTTACAATCACGCTCCCTACCCCTCTCCCACCCAACCGTACCTTATAATCACCCTGGCAGTGAGATTGGGGGCATACCTGCTAAACAAGGAGGGAGATAGAGAAAATAGTGAGTGTCAACAAATCATAAGCGCACAAGCCCCGACCTCGTACACTCATCTTGTTATTTTACTTATATTTCCTAGCAAACTTATTAAGGTTTTTTCTATTATGTATTTTAATTCTTAGTTCTCCTTCAACAAATTTTTTATTTGAAAGTCTAAAAATTATATATGTATATTATCTTTTTTTTTCTAGCTGTGTGTGAAATTTCAATTTTCTGCCACACCAAAGGACAGGTTTTTTGAAATGTCTTCTAGTTCACAACTTCAGCCCTACCCCTCCTATTTTAAATAAAAATATAAAAATGGGTTTATATTTTTCGATTTTTTCTTTACCATCTTACCAAATCCCATATTTTTATAAAACAAAAAAGTTTGATAAATTTATTTTTGGAAATTTTCAGCTCTTACCATTTTCTGTGACTCCATTTTAAATTATTAATGTTCAAACTCTTCTGGTTATTTGGTTTTCTACCTTTCCGTGTAGTAAAACCTATGATTATATTATTTTATATCAATTATATTATTATATTTTGAAAATATTATATTATATTATGTTATATAATATTATACTGTAGCGTATTATATTATATTTAGTATTATTTACTATAGCTTTTATTATATATTATATTTTCGGAAACTTTGAAAGGAACACCTTTCCAGTATTTGGACTTTTATTTTGAAACGTTATAATGTTCAAACCTTTATTTCATTTTTGGGTGGACCTTAAACCTGCTTTAAAAATTTCAATTTTCTATAATCTACAACACTGATATAATATGGTTTAATTTCTTATTTCACGAAAATTTGATACTTAGGCCACCACTTATAAAGAGAGAATACATAACACTTATTTTGATATTTGGGCTGATCCTCTTCTACTTCTGGCAAATTTCGTTTTATACCTATCCTAAAGATTTTTTCAACTTATATACCAACCTTCTGTCCTCCCCCCTATATCCCGGAATTTCATTTTGAAACTAAGTGCTTACAAACTGTAATGGTTGTTTGTAATAGTCAATAAACCCGATGGTAAAGTTTAACTTTTCTTTTAAACAAATAAATAGTTGTTTCTGTTAATTTTGGAAACATTTATTAGTTCCACCCATCCTTTCTTAGTTTCCAATCTCATTTAGCTTTTATAATTTTATTTACATTCTATTTTGAGGAGCCCTCCTATATTACTGGAAAAACTAAATTTCTTCCCCCACCTAATAGAGTATCTTGTTATATAGCCCCCATATTAACCTTATCAACAGGGTACAATTTTAAGACTGTTCTGGATACTTTATGTGGTCCGTTTACATTCCTTCCAAATTTCAGTTTTCTACAACACTTAAAAGAAATTATTTTTATAAATCTAGACTTATTCCTTTATCTGTTCAAACACAACCGGTTATATTAAAATTTTAAGAGTTATTTGTTCATTTGCAAATGTCCTTCTAGATGCCTGCAGAATTTTTATTTTCTATCACACTTAATAGTTATATTTCCGTTTATACTTCCTACCACCTTAATTTATGGAGTCCCATATACAAATGGTTTTCAGACATTTATGATTATTCGGGGTTTTCTTTTTACCTTCCAGATAGATTTTATTTTTCTATCACATCCAAACTTTTTTTTTGCTAATTTTAGACTTCCCTTTATTCCCGGAGACACATTTTGAAATTTTACACTTTATATATATATATATATATATATATATATATAATTTTTTTTCTATATGTAGCAATCCGTCTACCTTCCTGCCAATTTTTATTTTTCCAGATCATCTGTAAGTGGGTTTTACTCTTCCAAACAGATCTACTTTCTACTTTATGTAAAGAGAGATACTAAGGAAAACCTGTGTCACTGGATATTGTCTTGTCAGTCATCTGAGACAGTGGCATGTATTTTAAAGGAAGCGAGTCTTATTGAACAAACTGCTGAAATTAATGGGCTTCAAATGATATTCAGATGATGGAAGGAAATACTTAATAGAATAACTCAATTATTGTTCTAAGAGAATAAATTTTTTACAAAAATAGTTTAAATGATGTTTTTAGGATGAATTTGGTTTTCATTAATGAGACCTGGATACTTTCAAAATATAATAGCTATTTAATTCCAATTGCATGAGTGCATGTAATTCAAAGAATAATATTTTATCATATTTAGAATTATCTGTTAAACTACCTCCAGGTTAGGTTATATAACATACAACATCAATTTGACATAAAATTATTTTTAACCACGAACAGCTATGCCCCAATTTAGGTGGGATAACAGTATCTGGTAGTTACTAAAGTTACAAAAAGCATTTTAATAAAGGTATTCATAAAAAAGTTATGCTATCTGTGCACACCTGTCAGATATGAGAGATATTATCAATAACAATAAAATAACACAGGTTATATGGCAAAATGCAATCAATTTTGACTAAAAAATATGTTTGTTTTTTCTAAACTTTTCTTTTAACCAAATTAAGGCTATACAATATTAGTGTTATTCTTATTTTTGTTTAGCAGGGACAGTAAGCAAGACTTGGCAGGACAAGAACAAATTCACTTGCAAGAGATGTTCCACGAATGTTGGCCAAAGGTCTATTATTTTAAATGCTAACTCGAGAAAAGGCTTTTTTGGCGTGGCCAGCCTATTATTTGCATCAAATAGACCACAGGTAACTACCATGAGGAAATAAAAGGTGCTGATGAGTGGTGATGGAAGAAAAGTTACAGCAACATCTCTATGGGTATTCTGTGATAGTTCTTGACAATGGCCCATATCATTCTGTGCAGGTTCGTAATGTTAGTTTTTTTTAAGGCACAGTACAACACAATGCTTTGAGAGAGTTTCAACCCAATGGTAGCTCGGCTATATTGTATTTAAACGGGGTTAGAAAAATCAACGTGAAAAATGTTGGTTCTGTACAAATAAATACACATGCACATTATTCAGGGTTATAATCTCCTAAAATCAAGCAGTTTCATTAAATAGATTATTTAATAAATCTGAGATTGAGAACTCACTAATTCCTCAGGCACGTAAATTATGGAAAAGTTAGTAGTAGTGGTCAGTAGTGGTTAAGTAGTGGTTAGGCAGTCAAATGTGTCAGACTCACAAAAGTATATATAATTAATAATCGCTAAATTTCCCAATCCTAGATTTTCGGTGAGATTGAAAAGAATCATATATATGAATTTTAAAGTAACCCACACCAGCATCTAAACAACCCAACACGTTAGGGTCTCAACAATGGTAAACCTATTGCTTTTAAAGCCTTGTTTACACTTCTTCAGCCATCTCTAAGTTCCTTTTCAAAGTGTCTTAGTCTTGAAGTTACATTCTTATCAAACAAATGTAAATCCGATTTTATTTGAATATTTCTTCGTCTTCTTTAGTGTTTAAATTTTATTTTTTTATCTAGGTAAATGTAAGATCAAACCAAATAAAGAATTTGTAGAAACGAACCTATTTGTAAGTTTTATTAGTTAATGCAACATGATTTGCCTACTAATCTGAATAGATAACAGTCAACAAAAGTTATAGTTTATCTATGTATTTAAGATTGAAGTGATTTTTTTAAACTATTTTTAAGGCTATCTAAGCCAAGCTGATTACAATACTACCCAACCCAATAAAATCAAACCTTCAATGTGTAGATGCACGTAAGGTTAGGTTTAGTTATGTTGGTATATTTTGTTATCAAAGTATATTTCTGTCACTTAATTATATTAAGTAAAAGTGACTAATGTGAATATTAACTAAATAAATGTAATTTTTAGTAAATCTGCTACACTATTTTTAATATACTATGTATTATTTGAACAATGTAGGTTTTTTTTATCAGTATCCTCTGATTTTATCCTTCATCGACTTTAACCCTTACGTTTTTTGAGTCTCACACCCTGTAAAACCTATACAAGGATTGACCTTGTGACATATTAATAGTCATTAAGAAAGCTATTTTAAGTGGGAACCCGGCTCCTTCTACGAAAAAATTAAAGGAGAAAAATATACTTTTTTTGTGAAATACATGTTTTTGAGATGAATCTTGTTGCGTGGATTATATTTGCATACTATTAAGTCACTGATAGGTGGGTTCTATTGCAAAAGCTCTCTTTAGTATTCTAGTTCCTGAAAAGCAATATTATACTTTCCAAGTTTAAGTTTATTTCATGTGTCGTCATTCCTGAGGGTATCAAATTGTTTTAAGACTTTTCCCTTTCATTCTCACAGTCAACTGAGTCCAAACTGATGTAACAATGCACCAATCTTTCTAAAATACGAAATGCTTCCCTATCTATTTTAACAAATTCTTAATTACGTGGGCAGAGAATAGCTGTATTAAAAAATCTCTAAATATCAGTTGGCCCAGCATATTTCTAAATTAATTGTGAACTATCGAGATAAACTTAAATTCTGTGAACGTTTATTTAATTTATTTTATATTTGATTTCAATTTAAAATAAGCCTCTTCTGTGGTCGTATCGTCTAAGGCATCACTCACGCAAAATATTAGACTGCCAATGAAAAGGAGATAGGATTTTGAATCCCGGTAGTGTGTTCTAAGGGTCGTAAAACTCTATGATTAGAAAAATGAGATATCTCCGGTTAAGTTTTGGAGTTCCAACGCCAACACGTTATACACACACAAACAAACAATCAAATATTATTATTATTTATAAGGTTATGCCACTCTGCAAAGTTAGTTGTCTTTTAATTAGATTAGTAATCAGTTTGTGTAATTTCTTATTTGAGCTATAAAAAATTAAGCTCAAATTAAATAAATATGTTTAAATATAAATATGTTACTTGTAAGTTATTTATAGCCCAAAGGAACCCTTTTTGATAAATAATACTAACCAAATCAACTAAACCATAATCACAGGTCATTTCTATGGAATTGAGATTGGAATATATATTTTAGGTTCTCCTTGCTTTTTAGATTCAAAATACATGACTAAAATTTAAAACTATTAAAGAAATATTATTTTAGTTTTTTTTTAAATCAGTTTTCAAGTGTGATAACAATTTACGCCCTCTTGAGTGTTTCCTCTACGATTTCACTAAATTTCAGCTTTCTATCTCATTGAGAAGTACTAAAGTTTCTATGGAGAGCTATACATAATTATGTATAGTTACCATTATACTTTTATCAAAAATATATTACTCTATGGATTTGGAATTGATTTGGCGATCAATTAAGACCGAAAAAAAGTTATTTCTACATCCATTAGAAGAATACAACAATTTATCAAGTGGTTTGAAAAAAAATATTTAAAAAAAACATCAATATTATTGGGTTTTAATAGAAAAAATAGCCTCTTTGTTACATGGACGTCAAATTTATATCCATGCGAAATTTCAGCACAATAGTTAAAGTGGTTTGGGCATGATTGAGCAACAAACACAAACAAGATTGCATGTTTATATATTAATAGGATGGGAAAGGAATTTATGTAAAACTCAATAATATTTTTATGAATTGTATTTCTTTCCTTAAGTGTAGCACCATATTATTATAACATTAATTTTTACAAGGGGGTTTATAACAATTTTGAAATTTGTAATAATTCCCAAATATTAACAAAATCTTTTCATACAGCATTTTATTCAAGGAATAATTGCATGCTTTCTTTTTATCCTATTAACAAGAAGTTGTTAAAAAAAAGGAAGAATGGATTTATATCTAATACATTTCTCTTAAATATAAATGGAAGCTTGGGGCCAAAGTTTGAGAAAACCTGTTCTAAGGCCTATTTTTCATATTAAACTTAATTTCGTATCACGGAAATATTGGAATTTTATTTCCGGTAGTTTATTGAGGGTGGTTTCTCTGGAAGGTTTATTACTCTCCTATTATAAAAATTATATCTTATTCATCTATATTCTATTCGTGTAAATATGAGTACATCTCAAATAGTTATTAAGAGGTGGAAACAAAAATGAATTCTCTGACTCCAAATTAAGTCCTACAACGTATACTAGCTATTTACATAATTAAATTGATTAGGAAGACATAGAGAAGGTAGAATTTTGAGGAATAGTGAAATCAATTAAACGGTGGGAGGATGGAAATCCATTTAGGAAAAACAACTAATTAAAACTGAGGAGATTCAAACTCCTACTTGATCCCTACGGAACTAAATCTAAAGAGACATACCACTTGGTCCAAATAATCCCTATTGTGGGCGGGTTCTATTTATTACTCTTTATAATAAATTCTTTAATTAATTAGGATGTTTGCTAAAATTGTATTTATGTTCTAGTAAACTACATGGTTTTCCAATAGACTCTTGTAAAACAGGGTTTATATTACATTGTAGATATATATCACGTTTTACTGTTCATAAAAGGCATGAATAAATAAATAATTATTTAACTTATCAGAATAAACGTGAATATATAAAATCATTAAATACAGAGTTAAAATGACCTGCTTCGGTTACCACCTGTTCTAAGACGCTACTTTCTCAATAGACTAATGTTGATGACGGGGAGTCGTCATTTATCCCGCTCGGATGTAATGAGAGTATTTCCCTGAATGGGTTCTCACACTTTATCCACGCAAATGGTGGTACAATTTCTCTGAATTCAATCTTACCCATCCCTAACCCTATAGGGTAATAAGTATACAAGCATATAACTTATATGGTTTGCAAGATGTGGCTATAAAAAGAGTAAAGAAACATATAATATACCAAAGATGTGTACAGAGCAAACCAAAACTTAGTCTACCAGAGAAATAAACCAGTTTTTACCTAATTTTATACAGGCCTTCTTAAATTATATTACTATATGTTCTAGATTATTTATATAATCAATCATAGGCAGACAATTGATAGATCCTAAAATGTTTTTAATATGCAATAGAAAAATTATAAACACCTACTTATAACCTAGTATATTATCTTTAGCAATCACACAAATTTAAATAATCAAATTTAGTTAAAATATCTTGAAAATTGTTGAAACAAATTTTGTTATAAGATCACAACTTAAATTTAAAAGTATTTCTCAAAAATATGTATAACTTTGATCGTTTTGATAAAATTCCATTAAAATATTACATACATTTGATGTGGTGAGCTATCAATTATATGGTGGAGGGCGTGTTATTGAAATATAAACAAATAATATCTCAAGAAAATGTGCACGGTTTCAATCTTCACCATGAACGAGTCTTATCTTCGTTTAAATATTACATTCGGTTGCATTATATTTCTTTATTATGGTATAAATTCCCAGCACTGCTCAATAGAATAGCACAATACATACTACCATATTCATAAAAACTGTTGCAATCCTCTGAAATGGATGCTAAGGTAAGCTTCTACAAATATAGTTGTACGAACGTAGCAAGGTCTTGTTTTAACTTTACCATATTGCATATCATATCTGTATATCAGGATGTTGGTCTTACAATAACTCTTAAATAAGTTAACCAATATTTTAGATATTTAAAAGTATTTTTGAATCTAGTCCGGATGGTGTTTAGACATTCTTTTATATATGGCTCTCCGTTTCAATATGGCAACCAATCAAAAGTTATTAGTTTAATAGCTCATTTTAATTAAGTTTCAGAGTATATATTTCTAGGCGATCAATGGAGTATTCTGAGCATATATATTTTAAACTTTAACACATATTTCCAGATTGATGCCTGAAACCACGCGAATGCAAGTTAATACTTAGCACTGCGTCTTACTATGCGTTTGGGTTGTACGCTTAAATACTAATTACGCTAATGGGTTAGGAATTGTTAAGGTTGAATAAAGATGAAGTTAAACCGCATTTGCATGGAGGAAGAGTGGGAAAATAATTTAGGAAAAATCACCACCAGTTCACCCGAGTGAGATTCGAACCTTGATTTCCCCGTCCTTTGCAGTCTAACTCAACACGAAACTAGGGCGTTAGCTAACTACGGCATCGATGCGAGTCGAATAAAGGTTAATTTTAATGAATTTAATATTTATTTGATTTGTGTACAGCTTGATCACCAAGGAGAAATAAAAACTTCAAATATAATGATAGATTATAGGAAATTTTAATCTCAATTTAAAATACAAAGGGAAATCTTAAGATTGTGGTTACGATAAGTGCATAGACGCAGCAAGGAATCATTCTTATTAAACTGGTAGTAAATAATTGTTTTAGGATTATTGGGTGTAATGTGAATATATATTGATCAGAATACAAATGAACAAATAATATCATATAGGTTTATTTTTAATTAATTGAGGCACAAACATTATTTTGTCTAAAATATCTTAACTTCCTAAAAATAATGTTTTGGTTAACACTGCAAGAGTATATAGTAGCTTAGTTAATACTAATACTATTCTACAGCATCACTTTGAAAGTCAGTGGATTAAAAGTATTGTGAAAATAATTGGTAAATTATGTGTTGGTACTGATCGTGCATTTTTCACAAATCCTTTTAAATTTTGATTTTAATATTGCGTTCAAGTAAAAGTAAAATATTTTAAAACACCTCCTGGTTTCAGTTTCAATATTTTAATGTGAAATAAATCGTTAAGAATATTTCTAGTATTTTATTACCGGGTTGACTTTAAAAAAATATTAAATTCACAAAGGTTTTCATTTAAAATATAATATAATTTATATGGATCAATAAAAACTTTACAACTACTACTCTAAAATTTTCAACTACAGCTGTCAGTAGAATTTTAAGATAATCACATTTAAACTTAATTATTATTGATAAATATTTTAATTAAATACTGAATCACGGCTACGCTCAGCTTAATGTTTAATTTAAAAATACTCTATATAGATTAGAAACCTTTTTAAATCCACAATCCTTACATACATATATATATATATATATATATATATATATATATATATATATCAGGTGGTAAAGCCCCTTAGTTTAAATACCATAAAGCACCTGTACTCTCTCCACTTAAATTTAGTAGTCGAATGTTTCAGTGTCCCATCTCCTTAAATAACAGGGTACAAAGCTTCAGTTCTATACTTCCTTAATATTCGTAGAGCAAAAATTGAATTTTCTACCTCATTAATATCAGTAGTACAAAGATTCAGTGCCAATCTCCAGTGTCAACAAAAACTGTGTTCCTTGCTTTCAGATGCTTGCTCTCGTATCTACGCTGGTTGTGAGTTGCTCTGCAAGGTGTTGTGGTAGTCGAGGTAACTATATGATTCCTGTTAATAACGCTGCGGCAGCGGCCGCAGCCGCAGCTGCAGCTGCAACAGGTAGTGGAGGGACCGGAGGAAGCTCTGCCGCCGCCGCCGCTGAAAGCAACGACTATCAACTAAACGGTGCTCACTTATACAATCCCTGTCCTTCGTATTATAATGCTGCAGCAGGTGGTGGAAGAACCGGAGGTGGCTCTGCAGCTTCAGCTGCTGCCGCCGCTTCTGCTGCTGGGGGCAGCGGTGTATATTGGCCTAATCGACCTTACCCCTACCCTGATGGAGTATGTTGTTAAAACATACCCACTTACGCTATCCTGAAACGTAGAGCACCACTATTTTGGATTTTCTGTTGATTGATCTTTGTTTTTCCCCAAAAAATGTGAGTTCCCTTCTTCCCTTTCTGTTGAAAATGTTTTTCCTATCTATAAACCTGTGACTTGGAGTGTTGCCAAGGTAAGCAAAGTTGATAAAATGTACTTTACTTATATTTTTCTCACTAACCATTTTAAAGTTCATTGCCCAGTTATAAATGGGAATATATTCCAACTTAAATCCGATACCTTATCTCATTAGGTTGCTTGTCTGTATACTGCGTTAAGGGTACCGGGATCGATTTCAAGCATGGTCAAAAAAGTATCATTGTTGAAATGTGAGTTCACCCTTTCACAATGATAAATTAACGGCCGGGCACTGGATGTTGTCCCTGTCCTAGTCTTAAGTTAGATTATAAAGCATATGAAGCTAAAACAGCTCTATAAAGATGCTGGTGTAACATATATGTATTGAATAATAAAGTGACCCAAACCACATGCTGGAAACAGTAATGGATATACAAAGATTCCATCTTGAGGTATAAAGAGCAGATCCTATGTGCACTATTCAAATGGGTTCAAAAAGGTGGGGGGGTACATATTTTAGATAGATTTTTTTTAACAAACACTACTTACCTTGGTTAAACTCTAAAAGAATACATTGGTCTTAATCTTTCTCAATTAGTTATAGTCGATAATACAATTCATAATTTAATAATCATATAACAATAAAGTACCGAGCATTATAATTGAAAATTTGTTTTATAAATGCCTCTATATTAGTAAAATCATAATCTAAGCAGGAGAAATATCAGAATTTTTTTAACAAATTTTGAAAACTAACAAAAGGTTTTTGAAAATATTTTTACTTACAGAAATAAGATTAATCATTTAGTATACTTGAAATTCACTAGAGATATTGAATATGCTCAAATTTATAATATTATTTTAAAATCATTTATATCTAGTTGTAGATATGATTTTTCCATAATTTTAACCTTTAATTTAAAATCTTTAAATCATCTCAAAACTAAATTATGGCTAAAGTTTAAACACAAATTCTCTGCTTGGTTCAAAAGGAGATTAATAATTTAGTGTTCATTATACGTTAATATATTTCTAGTTTGAATATATAAAACTAGTATAAAAATGTTTCGTAACTATTATTTTGTATTAAAGTAATATTACTTAATTAAATCAAGTTACCAAAAAGATTATTTTATCGTAATGATAGCCAAATTGATGAAATCTTTAGACAAGCAATGCATTTTTCAATGTTGACGATGAAGTCTAGATTTGAATCCCAGATGAATGTACTGGGGATGGTTTTTCAAATTTAGTTTTACTTTGGTTTTCCCACCCTTATAAACGCTAATGTGGGTGTATTTTAATAACTCTAGATACATCTTACAAATAAAACAAAATATTACTAATCTATCAAAACATCTTTGACTTAAGCAGTGTACAATAAATGAAGGACCTACTCAATAGAATTATGGTTTGTTTATGTTCAAATACTATTTCAGTAAAGTTATTCTACTACTTTTAAAATAAACTTATTTAAAAAATTAAAGTGCAATTTCAAATAAATTGATATTAAGACATTAATTGATGGGAATTATTTATATTAAGACAAAATATAATTTATATATAATATAATGTATTTAGATTAGACTAAGATTTTAGTTTTCAAAATGTTTAGTACATAAAATTTAATTGTCTTTAAATATTGTTTGTAAATTTACTATCTTCTATAGTAATAAAAGGAAGTGTTTGTCTGTGTGTTTGTTTGTGTGCAATGTCCAGCCAAGTCTACGGCACGCAGAGATTTGAAAATTTTAACATAGGTGGACGGAAGAGGTCCGAATGCACCTCGAAGCTGGATTTTTAAATTTTTAATTGTATTTTTACACGGGGGGCTTATATCATTCTTATAGCACACTGGGTCACGGGCAACGCCATGCAGGATTGCTAGTTTTTTTAATTAAATTTAGTTCACAAAATATTTATTGAATATCTTGAAACTATAATCTATCTCTTGACAAGAAAGTGTTATTCAGGGGCTATTTTTCAAAAGGTTTACTGATTACCGGTGTTTGGTCTTACCTACACCTAGTGATAACATCCGCTCGATAAATAGGTATTATGTTAAGAAAAATAACTTATAAAAGTCATAATTGCATACAAATTGTAGCTTGTTTTACAATTACATGTAAATGGCATTAACGTATAATGATTTACAGTTTAACTCTCTCATATCGAGGAAAACTACTTAAATATATAGGTTAATATTAAATTGCTTATAATCTTAATGGAGTAATTTCCAAAAAATACCGCATTTAAACCTATCTAAAATTATCTATTTATAATAGAACATATAATTCAAGAAACTACCCTTCATCAGAATCTGTGAATTATTATCAGCCATCTAAACCAATATGTTAATTCGTTTTGGATTAATTCTGTGAATGTATTCTGTAGAATAATCTTTGGATTTGGAAATCGAGTTTTACAGAAAAATAATGAAATCTACATTCAATGGGAAAACTCCTCATTCGTTTGGATTCAATATATATTTTTTCAAAATATCAGTTTCATTGATTTAATTAAGTTGATCAATAACGTATGAAAGAATATTCTTTGGTACAGCCCTATTGCATCTAATTATCAATACTGTATCAAATATGTCAAACTGTTTCATATATTTGGCAAAAGACACATACAAAAGAACAGACATAACTTTAAAATCCTTTTTATATGTTTGTGGGCACATTCGACCATAGAGATTTATCTCTGATAAAACGTAAAAGTGTCATTCATAAACATCGTAATGTTTTTAACTATTTCACTCTCCCTCCTTAAACTTGTGCTACGTAGCTTTTCACATCAAGGGTGAAATTTAGTATTTCATAGGCTATAGAGTTATCAATGAGTGGGTCTACTAATGGTGGAAATACAAACAACATTATTATTTTATCAACATTATGATGTAGCTACATATTATATCTGTGTAGCGTAACATTGATGATCTACACTTCCCAACTGTATCTTTATATTTACATTATAGCTCCCCTCTCACCCACTCAAAATGTATTTACGTGATGTATGATAACCCTAAAATATTCATCATAAGATCGATGCGGCAAATTTTCACGATTGAAATGCTTTCTCTTTAAATGATAAATTAAAAATCTTTAAAAATCTATCATATTTTAAATAAAATATCTAATCTTGATAATATTTTACTAAGTAAAACACTGGGTTTAAAAATTTGTTTATAAAATTTAAGCAATACCGGTATTAAGCTATTTACTGAGGAAGATTGTAATTTGTTTTTAACAATTTTAAAATTCTATTTAAATTAAAATCGTGTGCGTGTGTGTCTATAAAGTATTTGAACGGTTGAACACTGGTCCAGGTCATTCCTTACAGTAGATAAACTAGGGTTAATAGCTATAGAGCGTCTATCAATAAAATTAGTGCATTTTATTATATAGCTGTTTTAAAGTTTATAGCTTAGCTAACTTTGTCATTTTATCATTTTAATACTTAGATCTTTGTAAAGTAATATAATTTTGGCTAACTTTTAGTTGTGAATTATATACCCTTTCTAGTTTGATTATTATATAGTTGGAGAGTTTTGAGTTTAACATTTTAGCTATTAAATGGATGAATACTTTAAACATTAATTATGTTATACTAATTGCGCTAATGCCAATATTGTCTAGGTTACTTTATAATTTAGAGATTAATTGTTTTGTTTATTTTATATTTGTAAAGTTTAAACAATTATTATCTTGTTTACTTTATTGTTGCTTATTTATTTGAGTTAATTAATATTAAAATATGGGGATCCTAAGATGATCCTAAAATTATATTTTGATACAAAGGAAAAAATGTTTACAAATATACTATAGATTATAATATTTTCTCAAGCCGAAAAATACAAAAAAACAACTAAATGTTCGATAGCGTGTTTTAACAAAAGCCCTTTTTTTCCTCTTTTTCCACCAACTTCTTTTCTACGTGAGAAGTGAAGTTGATAGCAGGTGTTTGATTCCTTCCTGTATACGTGCTTTAACATTAACCCCCTCCTTACCCTCCCTGGGAAAACTCCCATCCCTCTTTTCCAGAGCCGTTTACAACCCCCAACACTCAACCCTTTACCTTCCAGAGCTTTCAGTTACCAACCCCCTTTGTCAGCTTCCTCGTTATCCCTTAATTACCATCCCCCAACACCCCCAACGAACCCTTCCTAACACACCCTGAGAGTCCGGTACGTGTACTCTATGTGCTACCACCTGCTACCGTACAGCTTTCTCTCTCTCTACCACCTCCACCTGTGACCGAACTGACGCACAGCTTCAAATCACAATCCTGTCATACTACTGAGCCAGTTCAATATCTTGGAACTTTCAAATTAGAGTCTTACTGACTCGGTTATTAACTCACACAGAGAATATTATTGTTACAATAATTTGGAGTGCTGATCACACTTTCAACTGTTTGAAGAGCATTGCATTTTAAAAGAGAGTTGAAAACAGATTAGCTATTACCAGGCCTACATTTAGCGTACTTTGTCACTAAGTGTTTTCTCTGTATTTAAATATGCACCATTTCGAACACTTCACGTTCTCTATCTTTATATGTGCCTTTTAAATCATTCAAGGTATTTACTCAGACATATTATGTCATATCCTAAAATAATAGTTCTTTCTAAAAATGCCAAATTTAACACACTAGAGTTTTCTACTCAGACATGAGTCATATCACACAATCAATGTTATTTAGCTGGATACATGTATAATGGAAAATATATTGTTTTCAACTTTTAAATGTGTTATTTCAAACACTCAGTAAATGTGATCTACTGCACTCGCAAATATTAAACCTTATAATATAAGCTCAATATAAATAAATCATACATATTCATCAGCCCATACATCTATTATGTTATTACGACTAGCCCCTGAGTCATCTGGGTGAAAATATCTGTATTTGGAGTGGGCCACGGACCAGATAAAACCAATAATTTAAAGGATTCCTCGTCTTGAACTTTCTCTTGCGTTCAATGCTCGAGATAAACCGACCTAGGTATAAATTTCAGGGTGCTTTTAGAGTGCATAATTTGGTCACACACTCATATAGAACTTAATATTCAACTAATTTAGTGAGATCGGGGTGTGATGAGGGTGGTTTTTCCTTCAAGAATGTCCTCTATTCCTCCACATCATGCGAGTACACTTCCTCTAAATTCAACCTTCCTCATTCCTAACACATTAACGTATTTAGTGTGCATCAGTTTAAACCAAACGGGAAGTACGATATGGGGAAAAAATTAACTAAGAGGAACTAACAAAATATTTTAATTAACTTCTTTAGTTTTTACAAAAAAAAAAATATATATATATATATTGGGGTAGAATAGAATTTCACAGCGCAATGTTCAAAGCAGTATCTAACGAAGTAGATACTGGTAGAATGAAATTATAAATTACACTCATAAAACATAATATGTCAAATATCATAAAGAAGAACATAATCCTGTCCAATAAACATTAAAACTATAAAGAAAAGTAGCACACCTTGAAAACGATTAATTAAGATCTTAAAGGCAGAGCAAGAAGTCACAAGATTGGCAACATTGTGTTTCCAACGCATTTATCTGGTTTAAATACGTTTAAGACTAAAATTTTTAAATAAATATTAATTGTAATGTATCCGTACCGCTGGTCACATGGTCTAAGGCTAAACTATTAAAATAATGACATTGGATTGCTGATATCATGGGTCTTAATTCTAATCTGAGCAAGAGGACTAGAGATTGTTTTTACATTTTTTAATACTCACAGTAATGTCTTCTCTTTCTACTAATGTGGATGCACATTATAAACTTAACTCCTAATTTCTTTTTTTTTAAATAGAACTATCTACAGAAATAAAAATTAAAACTTTATCTTTTTAACACTTATAATAATTTTAAAACCTAATTTAGGATATATGATGAAAAATGGGTATATTTAAAGAATATTTTATGAATACTAGATATCATTATCAGACCAGATTTATATATTTACACTAAAACAGTAAAAAAGAGGATTGTATAATATAGAAGAAATGTATATGTGGGAAAGAAGTTGAACATTAAGACGAAGCTTTGGCAGCGTGCTTATCGATGTAGGTTTTTGAGTACATTAACCCCCATGAGAATAAAAAGGAATGACAAATACTATTAAATAACAGTTGGAAACTACACCCTGAACGGGATTCTAACCTCAACTGTTCGGTAACGGTGACCAAACCAACGCGACAGCACTCGCTAACACCATTTAGCTTGTGAACCAACAAGTGTTATGAATTTGATGATCCTAAACTGTCTATATTAAAATACAGCATGAAAACTTTTACGAATTTTAGAAATTTGATAATGTAGTTAAATGTGACATCGTTAAAGTAAATTTAGCACTTATATGAATCCAAAACCATAGGCACCTAGACCAAATGTCAAAGTTGTTTAGTCTAGTTTCCCGGTGACGTTGAGATTTAACTTAGATTAAGTATCGATAGACTAAGCCTGTTTATTTCCTGAATGGTATATTTATTTTCCTCCATGCAATTTCTGTCAGACGCACACTAAATTTTACCCTTCTCATCCATGTAAAATTAGTTTTATAAAATTAGGATATCCAAAAAGGAAATTAATAAGCGCCAAATAAAAGCTCGTGAATGTAAGAGTAGGCTCAAGCTATTTGGATCCTTCAGTATCATATCCATTCAAGTTTTCTTCATTTTACATTTAGATGATAGCGGCTGTGCTGTTAAAACAAGGACGTGTTATTTCATATGCATTTAAAATTAGTTTCGGCAGTCTTGTGCTGAATGTAAAACAGTAACTCTCAATTAATTCACTTGTAGGGGAAGTGCGTTTTCTTGGTAGTATGTAGAACCTTGTACTTACAGAGAAATTGTAATAAATTCATTTTAAAAGTCAAAAAGTGTATAGGAGGAATTGAATCAGGCTTACTATATTTTAATTTACAACTTTGTTATATTCGTATCGGTTTGCATATGGCAGTCCTAACCATTCTGGTTTACCAACAATGGTAATTTGGAGACTGAATCCCTCCAGACGTACTAACAATAAATATTTCCCACTCTTTCTTCACACAATTAAGGCAGATCCGCTATGAACTCAGTAAGAGGTTGAAGATCCAATTTGGTTGGAAACCTTAATATGTCTCATTATAAAATATTTATAGAGATTATTAGAATATCCTCATTCAGTCAATTAGCAAACCTTTATCTGACCTATTAAAAACCTTTATTTGTTCCATTATAAAAACCTTAAGATGATCCACTAGAAAACACATACTTGATACACTATAAGACATTCATTCTCCATGCAAATTGGTACTTGAGTTTCTACTTACATATTATTGACTATTATTTGGATTGACTTAATCAAAATGGACGTATTTTTCTACTTCCTATATATCAGCTCCACTGTACTGTACCTTCTGTCTAGATCAAATCAAAGGCTTTCTGGTTCTTCATTAGCTCTAAGAGATTGAATACGCCTATATATTAGATTAATGAAATGAAAACTAAATACTAGTGTAAAAATTCATGATATGTTTTAAAATTGAAATCAATGCATTTCAACAGGGAAAAAATATACCAATTTTTTTAGAATATTTTAATAATTTCTTAATTACGTCTTATTTGTTGAGTTCAAAGCTATTTTACGAACTTTAAGATGAAATGATTGTTGATCTCAATATTTTATCTATTCTTAAGAGAAAGATTGAAATCTCATTGATTGAACTGGTTTAATATAAAATGCAAATAGTTTAATAGATGTTTCAACTTTGATTCAATGCTATTAAAGTACAATTCCAATAGCTCTTCCTTTCATTCGTCAAAGAAAACATCAATTAATTTGTATTGAGATTTTCTCAGTGATATCTACCTACATCTTTGTTCTTTCACGCGGCTAGAGGCTTCAATTAATTCTTAAAGAATGCTAAGCGCAAAGCTTTTGATTAACTCTTTGATACAGCTCTAGAAAAGAAAGAGATGTAAAAAAAGGGCGAAGAGAAAAAGTCTCCCCTTTTTCTTTTTCTTTTGACAAGACAAAAAAAAACGGATATATTGAACGACAAAAAAAAAAACAGGAGGGGTTGTTTTCATAAGGTTGAAGATTAAAAACGAAAGAAGAACCCTAGGAGCATGGCTGTCAAATGTGATTAAGGACTTTTGCCACCATAAGTTTTTTTTTTATTTTGCAGGAGGCAGAGAGGTGGCTGGGAACTTTAAGGCAGATATAAGGTCTTTTAATCTTGTATGTTTTCACCAACAAAATGTCATGGGGGATTTTTACCGATATCAGAGTTAGCACTTTTCACACGTCGCTGCTCACTTATATTATGTCTTACGGACCTTTATTTCTTTCCTTAGGTAAAGGTATTTATTTCGCTTAGAGTCGACATTCTCTCTTTATATTTTCATGTGAATAAAAAACATAAAAAAGAACAAAAAAAGACGTAGAATAATGTTGACAGTTGAAATATGATAAAGTTCGTAACATTGGTTCCATATTTGTATTCGTATCAAGAGATTTTCTAGAATAGTTAACTCCAAATGCTTATTATTTTTTAATTTGAAATTTATAAATAATACGCAAACCCTCTTCAAATTTATAGATTTTTAATAAAATATAAGTCATTCAATTTTATAAATATTCTCATAAATCTTATTCTCCTTCACATTCTTATAATTCATTGTGCTATAATTTAATTTATGTTGGCTCAAACTAAATACAGCTGTATCTATACAATTCAACTGACAGGGAACCCATATTAAATAGAGATGATATGCTGAAATCCACCGTCAACGATCCCTTGAATCGCTCTAATCATATCACATTTAATATTATATCATATTTTATATTCGTAAATATGAAGATCTTGTCTTTATATAAAAATTTTAATCTATTGGTAAAAGGAATTATATAGACTTGTGTAGTTGGGGTGGTAACAAAATAACAAAAAATGACCTTATGATAAGTATTAGAATATTTAATTTATCTGTGTG
This sequence comes from Timema douglasi, assembly GCA_901482245.1. Lineage (NCBI taxonomy): Eukaryota > Metazoa > Arthropoda > Insecta > Phasmatodea > Timematidae > Timema > Timema douglasi. The sequence continues at coordinate 85,672 of CABEEJ010002750.1, forward strand.
CACTTTGTTGTTTATGACGTAATTGAAATAACAAAATCACTATTGTCAGTGTCACTGATCCTTAGACTTTGTTAATGAACTAATTTTTAAATATTTTCCCGTTAATTAAATGTAAACATATTTTTTTGAAGAACCAAGGAAATTAATTTGAATTTGAGGTTTGAAATACCATTTAAGATTCAGATTTTAGATCAAATTTGAGAAATAAATGACTCGACTCATATCTAATATTAACCTGTTCAATTGTTTATTGAAGAATAAGGATGATGAGAGAGAAGGTTAGGTTAGTGAACACAAGCTAGAAAGAGATTAAACCAGTTTATAATTATGAGGGGTGGATCTGGACAACCGGGTACCGCCATCTGGTAGCCACCCAACGGGCGTGGCCAACTGGGTGCTTGCCAACTGGACACTGGGAAGACTGGGCACCAGGACCAATATTTTTTAAATGCTATAATTGTAAAAAATTAAAACAAACATATAGGCGTCAGTTAGGTTAGATAAGGTTAGGTTAGTTCATCTTTACGTGGTTTATTTTAGGCAATATTTTTGTTTTTAAATGTTCTATGTGTTCTTAGTTTTTCAAAAAAAAAAGTGTTACAAGTAGTCTAACTTTATAAATACACACAAATTTAACTTCTTCTGTTATTATTTTTTTAAACAACTCCTAAACAAAAGGAATGTTTGGAAAAAAACCAATTAGTACGTTTTAACACTGATGCCCATTCTTACCAGCGCCCAGTTGGCCTAGACCGTATGAGAGGCAAGCAATGACCATAGGGTTAACCCCAATAATATCGCCAGTGAGGTATTGTCTAGATGTAAAAAAAAAATCCTACACTGTTGTATTCAAAAAAGAATTAATAATCGTTTGTATGTTAAAAAATGCTATTATTATAAATAATGTTAACTATTGTGCAAATAATGTATGTATGCCTCATGTTACTGTCTTTTATATAATCCTATTATTTCATAAGATCTCCAACCAGAGCTTTGCTCAAGGAGATTGTTTGTATTTCTTATTTATTTAGTTTATTAAATAACTAAATTTAAATATAGTAGCGTGAATCAATAATTTGGTGTTCACTGCATCAACAAAAACAAATTTAATGTCCTGCATTATTCGCGTGAGAATAGAGAAATTTTTAATTATTTATTAGATACCTCATTTTGAAATTATTATTTTTATTTGGCAAACTGTTCTAAAATCCACTGCTTTTATTCCACTAAGTTTCACAACCTTATGTAACAACCTGTAAAACTTTGGTTTTAAATATTCGGAGCTTCACATTCTTTGACAGTTTGCCTACTACCCAATTAATAGCATGCACTATACAATAGTTGATTTTCCCATTTCTCACTCTTAATTTGTTATTAATAGTTGAAAGTGTCCATAAATATTTGAATTCGTTAACCGTATATAACATTTTGGTTTACTAAATGATTTAATAGGTATATTTAAAATCTATGAGAAATGACGTATGAATATATATTTATTTATACAGGTGCCTATACCTTTATGAATACTATAATATTATTTCCTTGAAGTCAATAATAATAGTAATTTTCGTTAAACTTTAATACTATCACACAATTAACGACCAAACCATGAGTATAATAAAAAAAATTGTGGTTACAGTAAAGTTCTCACTTTAAACCAATTATTACACACTCATGAATACTGTTTTTATAATTATCTACAGTTTTGTTACTCTCCATAATATTATAGGAAGCGATTGAAGAGTGTGAAGAGATTTCGTTACACATCTCCCCTATTTATCCCCTTTACAGTATACAAGACCACCCCCAGATGATCCTCCAACCTCGAGGGAGACAGTGCTTATGCAACGCGATTAATTCCTGGAAACTGAGACGAGTTATAATGACGCTGGACCAGGACTTTGTGGTCCAAACACCTGAGACGCAATAAGGAGTCATTGAATCCTGAATAATGATTCTAAGACATGAACTGACGTGATTTCAGCTTCAAATATTAAGGTCTGTCGTTACCACAGACACATGAAATCATTCCACAGTTTATAAAACTAGTTATACCAATTAAATATAATATACGGATATCCTATCGAACTACATAAGACTCCCTTACTTTTCCTATTGACCTCTTACTGAGCTACATAAACTCCCTTACTTTGCCTGTTACCACCATATTGTTCTACAAAATTAAACGGATATTGTTAAAACCAAGTCGGAGAGCGAGGGG
>CABEEJ010002750.1:87943-101479 GCA_901482245.1 Timema douglasi
GTACGTAGGCCTACTTACAACTGCGTAATCTATGCATTGTTGCGTCTAGCTTCCACTTTAATTTAATAGTGCAAGATGACTTTTCCTAATACATTTTTAATAAGATGTTATGTTTCATTGTACCCACAGAAAATGTGGTTTAAGTATGGTCAGAGAGCTTAGAAACATCAAGTATAATTAAAATTATAAATATATTTGATTTGGATGCAGATAACAAGTAAAGGACAAATAGTGTAGCAGACCTAAGCCGAGTTTCCTCGACTCTTTTCTTTCTGTGTGCGCACGCAGTGCTGATCTTATGTTCCTCCTGCGCGGTCGACTACAAACGCCATCTTGTGCCCACACCACTCGTGGACACCTTTTGTCACTCGTGGAGGCGGCTCGCATCTGCACCCATTGCACCGGTGGTATCAAATAGAGGACCGCAACCCAGACACGAGGCGCAGCACGTCAGGGCGTTATTCTGGGGCTTGGGCGGAGAAAGCACTCGATATATTTTGATTTATAAATTTATTTAGAACTCAATATGAACACATGTTTGGTCCGGATACACAATCAATGCCGAGCTGAAACCTCTCCTCCGCACCCGCACTAGCGTATAGTTAAATTCGTCAAACAATAAACGCCCCGCGTACACACAGTCATTCCCGAAATTGAGAAATCTCCCTTCATACAATAATAAGTTCATGCAACTGAGAGCTAATGACTCATGACTAGACTCAATACACAGACATGCTCGCGCGCTATCACCCAGACAAGGGACGAACTGACATGCATTAACGACCTAACGTGAATACAAAACCAGAGTGTCTCAACGAGGTCGAAGCCGGAGCCTCTAAGTTCGTTGAGACCATGCGTAGCCGACCGCGCAGGAGGAACCAAAGATCTGCTCCACGCAAGCACACAAAAAGAAAAGAGTCGAGGAATCTCGGCTCAGAGTCCCCCCTCTGAAACTTAAGCTCCAGCGGGAAGAAATGAGTCGTCAAAATTATAGGAGCAAAATAAATTACGAGTAGTTACAGAAGAAATATTCGGACCAACCAAGGAATTAATTGATAAAAACATTGAACCATATCACATGGGAAAAAATGTTAAAAAAACAAAACACCTAGTACTTACTTACCCGGGATAAATATGTTCTTAGTTCAAGCAAATGTAACAACAATAAAGTTTGGTGCGTACGTACCAAAGTTTAACCTAAATATGCAAGAAATTAAAAAATACATAATAAAAACACTTACATTAAGATATCTAAAAATCACATTCAAAATATTCATAAAAAGATTTAACGCAGAATTACATGCTTATTTAGAACAAAATGTTCGTAGTCAGATGACAAGCTGACCTTGAGACTTATTCATCTCTACTTAATTAAATAAGATACACAATAATTATCTTCCGCGATATTTGGGTTGCAATAGAAAATGCATTTGTAGGGAATAACGCGTATAGATTAACTAAATGTACTATATAGTCCTTATTACATCCTCTCAGGCCTAGTACAATATCGTGTATTTGTTTAGGAGCATTTTTGTATAGTCTTTCCAATGAACACGTTTATTCTAGTATTATAGTAGTACTTAAGATCTAGGGATTATACAACATGTGAGAATGAATCTCAGGACTTAGAGATACACTCTGCATTCTCAAACAGAATATACATATAATCATAAAAACCACTTAAGCTCTTTTTACACTTACAAGGATTTAGTTGTGTGACGTGGGTGCGATGCGTGGCTATACTAGGGACAAGATCTATTAACTGGGCTGTGACTGGGGTGTCAGCTTTACTAGGAGCCTTGGGTGGGATTTGGAACCTCTCGTTTCAGAATACACGTCAATGGTGGTTCTAGTCCCCTGGTAAAAGTTATGTCCCAAAATCATTTGAGTCAACAACTTGGGTGCGACAAGGAGCCACAATGGCCAAGTTAACCCTGCAATTTTCACCAATACTTTGATTCTCGTTTACCCCCGGAACTTCTCAAGACACAATATATAGCACATCTCTCTGAGTCCTAAGCTAGCCCACTGTGTGAAGAGTCCCCAAAAACAACGTTATGTAATGAGCCTGTGGCCTGTGTCCAGCAGGGTGATTATTTTCAGTGGTCTTAGTCCGAATGGAGCTCCCAACAACATTGTTTCTCCAAAATGACGTGGAAGACTATAAGACGTGACGATCCGGCGAGAAAACCAAATCCCGCAGGAGATTAAGATTTCACCAATCACGCCGTGAGCCTGCCACCCCCAACACAACCGAAATATTCGACCGGAATTGTTTGTCGCAGTTGCGCGATAGGTGGAATTTGGAATTACATCTGTAACATTTATTTAATTTAAATTGGTTGGGATTGGTGGGTGTACGACTATTTATATTCTGACAATTGTCGTAAATTCAATGGTCGTTCGCTGGGTCAAAAATGTTGCACCCCCACCCACTCATTCCTCTCATCCCCTACGATCCGAACCTCCTGAAACTATATTTAGCCCACTTATTGTAGCCGAATCTCCCTATTACATTATTGAAAGTGTATCTCCACTCGTAGAAGCTGAGAAATTGTCTCTACTTCTCACCTCCTTATATCAATCCTAATTGAGAGCCTCAAGCTAGAATAAATACTATCTACCGTCTGCGCTTCATAAAATCCCCCACGCCTACGGATGAGTTTCTGGATACGAATAAAGAATTTGTTGACTGGTTCAAGGAGTGCCTGAATGCATTCATATCCCTCTCAAGCTGATCTACGTAGATGGTTAGAAATATGCACAATTGAAAAATTTAACATTGCCACGCCATATAGTTTAATTATGGCGGTTGTTACGCAATACAAATGAGTTTTGACCTTAAAATATCTCGGGCAGGTTTGTCAACATTTCACTGTCCATTAATTTATAGATATTTTTTGATTCCTCTAATTTTCCTAAGAAATCTATGGGATTAGATCCAAGATCCATTTGCGGACTAAGTTCAAAATTTGAAATATTTTCTTGAATTGGGAATCGTCATTAATAGGAATTTGTCCTATATTTCTTTCTAATAAACCACGTCGAGATAATAATTGGTTCTTTACCCATTCCATGTTTTCTAATGATATGTTGGGCTCTCCCTTTATAGTGTTAGTTTCTTTCTTGAGAGCCACGCTTATTTGATTTTCTAACTTGCCCCAAAATGGTTTAAGTGTCTCAAAACTTTGTGTCCTCCTCAGATGACTTCGTTGATAACCTAAAAAGGCGGGATATCATGTGACCAAACGTACTACAAATTTTATTTTCCACTTACAGTACAGATTTATAATACTGTGCTATCTTAGTTTGAAAATTGTTAAATTCATCTGCGAGCAAGGAATATTTTAAATAAAACGTAGGAACCATGTCTCTTAGAAAGATAGAATGATTCTCATCCTTCTCGACCTCAAATACGTCACTAAGTTGTGACCTTAATTGAAGGACAGTTTTTTTCTGGCTTCGAATCACAAAATGTCAATTATTAGATCATCTCCTCCTTAAAAAAATTACTAGGGTCAGGATGTTCCATTTTACCATCTACGAATAGGATTAGGCACCACAAAACTAAACTATACATGATATCTCAAAAATACTAAAACACCCGCGAAATTTGGCTTGACCATTATTATTAACACCAATTCGGGTAAAATAAATCACTTTATTCACGAAAGTGTAACTCGCGTCTTTTAACAGGGGTGTCTCGGTATTTTATATGGCTGTGAGTCCTCCCCCACGTTGAATATGAACCAATGGTTTGACTTGGGTAAATCGTATATTTCCCCGATAAAAAACCTTGTCATTGCTTGAAAGTGATTCGTCATTGTAAGATCGGTACATCTTATTGACGAATATATTTGTAAACAATATTAACTTCATATATTGTGCTGCCCAAACACGTCAAATTGATCAAAGAAAACTCTCCTAATTTAAACAAGTTCATCGTTATTAAAACAAAACTATCCCTTGGGTCATAATAACTCATATAAATAAGTGATTAAAAATAATTATAGTCCTACAATTCTACATTGTCAGAAACTATTACGTGAATTATCCAATTCCACGCTTCCCTCTTAGTTTGTTTAACTATAAACATAGTAACACTGATAATTAGCTAAAGTTGGATAAGGATGATACCGAAAAATTTAAGAGTAGTGTTAAACAGTTCAATAACGGTTAACATGCTCAGAAGTACCAATGTAAACAAACAAAACAAACATCGTCATATAGTTAAGAGCTAATTATATCAAATTTGAGAGATAGAAAAAAGGTTTTAACGAAAATATACAGTTGAGTACAACTTAGATGGTACATAGATTTCCCAATGTTCTTGGTGATGGTGGTGATGACAACGACAATTTATCCGGTTGAGTACTATTTTCTTATGGGGTTAAAATCCTCTTAACCCCGCTGGGAGAGTATTCCGTTCACTTCGCTGAAGGTTTAATTGAATGGGTGGACTGTTGGATTGTTGACAAGTTCGCACCAGTGACAATGCTTGTGAAAACACAAACCACGCTATGCAACTATATTGTGCCTACACCACTCGTGAAGACGGCCCACGTCTACACCCATTGACACCAGAGGTGTTAAATAAAGAACTGCGACCCAGACTCGGGGCGTGGTACGTCAGGGTGCTCATTACTCCGTGGTTTGGACGGAGAAAGCGCTCTAGAGATTGGGGTCTAAACATTTATTCCGAAATTAACATAACCCACGATTGGTTTGGGTACACAATCCACAATGAACTGTAACCTCTTCACCACGCCCGTGCGAGCGTGCAGTTAATTTCTTCGAACAATAATGGCCTTGGATATGCAGTCTTCCCCGGGGTCAAAAAATCTCCCTTCATACAATAAGAAGTTCGTGCACCCAATAGCTAACGACTCATGCTCAAGATTTATCACCTTGATAAGAGACGAACTGACGTGCAACGGGAGTTCAAAGCCAAAGAGTCTCGATGAGATAGAAGCCCAAGCCTCTGATCTCGTTCCTGACTGTGCGCAACCGACCGTGCAGGAAGAACAAAAGAGCAGCGCTGCGCACATACAAAAAGAAAAGAGTCGAAGAAACTCGGTTCAGACTTTATGAAATTTCATGGTTATCCTGAGAAGGACCCTGTGAAAAACATAATTATATATATATATTGGTTTTAGCATATTAGTGTATCTAGTACGCAAGTTAAGTGACCATTATATAGAATATTAAGTTCTAGTAGCAGAAAATATAGAAAATTATATTATTGGAAGAATTAACGAAGCTGATCCGTCAAAAATATGAAAGTTCTAAGGAAATGAAAAATGGAGGGCGTAGATGAGATCACAACTGAAATGCGGGGCCATGGTACTACTTGTCAAAGTGTGTAAGTTGTTCTATGTGTGTGCTGGTATTTCAAATGTTACTAATGACTGGAATAATGCTGTCAATGTTGCTATGTGCAAAGGCAAAAGCAGTAAAAATGAATGTAGGAATTAAACCATTTTTGGGGGAGTCTTAATTGAGAGGATGCGTGTAAACACTGCAGACAATATCTGGGGTGTGCAATGTGGTTCATGTTTGGTTAAGGTTGCATGGACAATATATTTGCATTGAAGCATGTGATTGAGAAATATTTGGCAATGAGAAAGCAAGCTTATTGTGCATAATTTATCTATAGAAAGCGTAATGTTTGGTTTAAGTAAAGTGTGGATTCATGGTTACTAAATGCAATTATGTCAGTGTGTGATGGAAATAAAGCGTTAGATATGGTAGATGGAGTTTTTAGTGAATGATTTTACATTAAATAAGGTTATAGACAAGACTGTGTTGTATCTCCATGATTGATTAATGCTTTAATGGATAAGTGTGTGAGGGATGCTTGTGAATACGCAGTTGGTGTACAAATTGATAATGTGAAAGTGAGAGTGCTGCTATGTGCATATGATACCGTCATAATGGCTTAGAATTAAATCGACCTGCAGAAATTATTAAATAGTTTGAATTTGGAATCAAGCGAAATGGATTTTCGTATAAAAATCCCCAAAGCTAAGGTGATAGTTTTTGATAATGTTTGATAAGGAAATTATTTTCAGCTTAGTATAAATTTAAAGCTTTGAAAATAAGGATTTTTTTTTTTAATTGGGCAAAATGTTTTTCAAAAATGCGAGGATATATGGTGAAATCAACAGTCTCCGAGTGTAGTTGGATTTATGTGGACTATTGCAAAGAATAAAGTATTTTCGAAAGAGTCAAAGATGACAGAAAGACAGTTTATAAAAGTTATCCCCAACTGCATCTTCGGGTGTAGCTGGTTTTGTCTAGTCAATATTGTAGAAGATGGGTCCACGGGTGGAGTATTGTTTGGTTGCCACTGTCTTCTTTAGGGCTTTCTGTCGGTGGGCCTTGCCGGAGCGGCGGATGTATCTCATCCCGTGAGGTCACCGTCGGAAGCGATGATCAGGTTGGAGGGTGAGAGGACAGAGTCCCGGCAACACGGAGTCATGGTGGGAGTTGTGGATAAAGTCCTGGCAACGTGAGTCACGGTGGGAGGCAAAGGAACTGTCCCGGAAACATGAGTCGGGGTGGTAGGCAAAGGAACTGTTCCGTTAGCGTGAGTCGCGATGGGAGGTAAGGGATATTTTCAGAAGGATAGGGAGTGACGATGAAAAGGCTCTTTCCAAAATAATGACAATTTATTAATGCTCTTTCATAATGGTGGTTCCCCAGGGTGGGTCACACCTAAATAAAAGTTCCATAAATCACCGTATTATATACCCTCCACTGCTGCCTGGCCTTGTCTAATGGGGGAAACAGGGGATTTTCATTGGGGTGGGAAAACGTGAGAGAGAGTGTCCTTCATGCGAGCCAATAGCGAGCGAAGTCGAAATCAGTGCGCGTTTGGACAGTGCAGTAAAACGTTGTTTATTTGTTCATTGTGAGAATTTATCCATGCCGACTGAAGTCGGGTAGAGTCAGTGAGTTGAATGACAACAGCTTAAACACAACAGTGCTTTTACACAGTGCGTCAGTGCAGTGAAACGGCGTTAACGAGTGAATATATATTTATTATCTATTTATTTATTTTGTTACTTTGTGATATATTACGTGCCGACTGAAGAAGGGTAGGGTGATACCCCACAAGGGACACATAAAGAGGGGGTAATGGCCTCCGTCTCGGATGGAGAAATATACGTTGAAGGAACGGACGATGAAGCCATAGAAGACCAAGGCCAGGAAGGGGGCCCATCAAACACTGAAACAAATAAAGCCTTTGAGCCAGTCTCTGGACTCAAGAGGAAGCTCAGGACTAGGCCGGAACAAGAAGTTCTGAAAACGAAAGCTATAAAAAGTAAATTACAAGTTTGCTAGCTTGTCTAGCCTAGAGGACGAATCAACAATCAGTCAAACGGGGCAACCAAGTGGAGGCACGAATGTAAGTTCCACCCCACGGCGTATAAAGACCCCTCCAGTGGTCGAAACTAATGCGACAAAATATAACATGGTTATTAAGCTCCCAAACAGCGGCTTACAAGATGACTACAAGGTGTATTGTATTGCACAGGGTATTAAGGTAGTCACGACATCCTACAGGGATTACACCGCAATGTTAAAACTACTTAAACAAAACACGCTAGAACATTTTACATATGTACTGCCCAAGGACAAGCCCTTCAAGGCTGTCATGAAGGGCCTTCATGCAAGTATGCCCTGCTCAGAAATTAAGGAGGAACTGGAGGACAGGAGATTCACGTCGACCGATGTGAGGCAATTATATTTTAAATCTTCTCCACAATCAGCTACACCAAGACCCCTACCAATATTCGTATGCACCCTGGCGAGGACAGAAGGAGTGGGAGAGGTCTTCAAGGAAACAGTCATCAACCACACGGTAAGTGAAGATTGAGGAGTACCGTGATTTACAGAGCACAGTTCTACAGTGCCACCGTTTCCCGCATTTTCGGCCCTCTAAAAATTACTGTGCCCAAAAACCACGCTGAGTTAAGTGTATAGGAGAGCACCTGACGGTAGAGTGCCAGGAAAAAGATAAAACAACACCAGCACAATGCGTGAACTGTAAGGGACAACACGCAGAAAACTATCGCAACTGCCCTAATTTTATTCGAGAGTTGGAAAAGAAAAACCAAGTGTCAGGAAAGAAAAAAGCGGGGGAAAGCAAAGTGGCTAGCCCTCCTTCCCGCGCGGTGGGGTATCTCAAACACTCAACTGTCCAGCAATTTTCTGCTAGCCAACCAACATCACCAACAAACAAGGGTTTGAACCAGCCATCTTATAGTGGAGTTGTCAAGAAGTTGGCTAAGAAGGATAAAAAAGAAGACCGTGACATGGATGAATCCTTGGACTTGAAGGACCTGCTGCAAATTATCAAGGATATAAACATTGTGGGCTTACTCCAACTCCTCAGGAAGTACCTAGTAAGGCTGAAGAATGCTCCCGACAAAAACAACAAAAATAGTGCTTCTTCTGGAAGCCACATCCGAATTCTTCTGTAATGGCAACTGAGCAGGAAAGAGGTGAAGAAGACTCATTAAACAATCTGTTCTGGAATGCTAATGGGATACTACAACAAGAACACGAGCCTTGTGGAAGACATGACAGAAAGCTTCAATCGAGGGGAAAATTACGCTAGCGTTACTTATGGATGTAGAGAAGGCCTTCGATAAAGTCTGGCACGCCGGCCTTATCTACAAATTCATCCAGGTCAATTTCCCAAAAATTTATTTGCCGCTAATCAAGAGTTTTTTAACTGGACGACAATTCCAGGTCAAGATGGAAGGGAAAAGGTCGCCCCTTCATAGGGTAGGAGCGGGGGTGCCACAGGGGTCGGCACTCTCCCCGTTCCTATACACCGTGTATGTCGCTGACATCCCCACGGACCCGATGGTAATGATTAGGCTCTTTGCAGACTATACCATGTTCACCATGGCAAACAAGAACGTGAAGTACGCCCATCGCCACATGCAGCGGTACCTGAACGAGTTCAGCAGTTGGCTGGAAAAATGGAGAATATAAGTCAATGCAGAAAAATCGTCAGCCATGTTAATTACTAGGAGGAGACCCCAAACACCTGAACAGCTTGTAGTGTTGGAGGAGGATATCCCCTGCAAGAATTATATGAAATACCTCGGGGTGATGTTAGAAGCCAGACTCGCATGGAGGGAGCACGTAGCCTACACAAGAAAAAAGGCGATGGGGGCTTTCATCGCAAGCTATGGCCTGCTCAAGAGCCCAGTGCCTGGGGATCAACAACAAATTGATACTGTACAAGAGCTTAGTACAACCAATTCTGCTATACGGATGCGAGGCGTGGGGGTATGCTCCCGAGTCAGTGATAGGTACACTGCAAGCAGTACAAAACAATATACTTAGGAGTATCCTAGGTGTGAACACCCGATCCAGCAATGAGTACATACACGCTAGCACTGGCAGTGTGACACTTCAGGAAATCTTCCGGCAGCGAGGCGACAGGTTCTATAAACGAGCCCGCGAGGTAGAGGACAACGCCACAATTAGAAGATTAGGTCAGAACGACCCCCATGAGACAAGAAGATACAAGAAGCCCCGACTCGAATTAGAATTACATCTGCACACCTTCCCAATCAACCCTTTCCTACTAACCACTCCTCTTTCTAAGCTTAGCCAATCCCTGGGTCCCCATTCTCTCACGTCCCCACACTATGTACTAGAATCATTTCTATTCAAACTTTCACTTTCATCAACGCCATCTTTGTTTAGTGTCTAATATTATTTAATGTATTTTCTTTCAGCTCGTCTAGAACTTACTCACTCACTACACCACTCACATCTGGCCTAACTGCACTCGTGTTTCCATCACAGTGTAAGAGGGCTCGATCTAGAAACTCCACACAACTCTGCTGCTCCCAACACACAAACCTCCACCCACCAACTCCATTTACCCTTCACAACCAAATTACACTTTTAGACATAAAGGTTATGATCTGTGACTACAGATCGGTACTTTAGGCATAAAAAATCCACCAACTCCCTCTGTAAGTTGCTTCTGACATTCAGAGCTAATATTTAAAGGCAAATAAGGGAGCTGCTGAGCTGCGAGGTCGAAATCGAAGTCAAAATCCGAATCCAATCCAAAATCAAATGGCATGCTCTGATGCTCCCTGAAGGGGAGCACGACATCAAGTTCCAGCACGTACCGACCAATAGGTCACACCGTGTAGCTCGCAAAATATTTAAAAACGGGTTGTCGCGCTTCGCGAAGTTCTAAAACAAAGGAACAGATATTACGAATTATTGGTAACATTGGTAACATCGGCTGTTTCCCGACTCAGAGCATCTACCTTGACAGTTACGCCAAGCTAGGTTGTCTGCGAAAGGGCTGATTGTGCTTTGTGTGTTACAGGAAGCATTCGCTAGCACTTATCCTCATGATATGAGGGTGAAACAATGAATGGGTGAAACCGTTGAATGATGCTGCAATAAAATACAAAGTTATAAATCAGTACCCTTTGAGTGAAAATAATGGTGATTGTGAATGATCTCGCTGTGGTAGGGAAGTTTGGAGGGATTTTCTTTTCTTAGGATGAGGAAGGTTGGTTTCGTAGGAATGATCGATTGTGAGTGATGGCGTAACGTGAGTCCGGGAATGGTATTGGTAGGCTTAACTGTTTTAGGAGTTTGTTTGAAGCGGATGGTTACATTTCCATTCCCCATCAGGGGCCGACTACGGCGCCAGTATTATCCTCTGGCTCGTAGAGATCGTAGTCGGTGGTCCCTGTGGAGTCCGGCGGTAAAGAGTTGCTGGTTGGGGTGGGATTTTCTTTTCTTGGGATTTGGAGTGAGGTGGATACATTTCCATTCAGCATCTGGAACCGTTCCCGGCGCCAGTATTATCCTTTGGCTAGTAGACAACCTAGACGGTTATCCCAGTGGCGTCCGGCCGTGACTAAGGTAGTAATGGTGTGAAATGAGCGATTGTGCGTGAAAGTTGTACCGTATAACTTCGAGAAGGTAGTCCGCGTCCACTGGGCTTCATGACATAGTGACTTTTTTTATGCTTATAACTAGTGATGTTTAACTAAAGCTTATGATATTTTTATTATTAATACTTATAACTAGTGATGTTTAACTAATAGTGATGATTTTTTTCTTTAATTTTTTGTTTTATATATTTTTAATAAATTTTTGTTTTTTTAATGTTTTTTTTGTTTGTCACTATGCCAGTCTAGGTTTTTTGTATTTCCTGGTGTCTTCTAGGTCGTAGCGTCCTAATGATCTTATGATTGTGTTTGTGTACGTGTCGCTTTGTTCGTAAAACTTCATGTTTCTATCCGTGTATATCTCCTGTAATATTCTGCTGTTTGTCATGGTGTGTAAATCATCTGTTCTGGTGTAGCGGTTTGTCCCGGTTATAGTTCTGAGTATTTTGTTTTGAGTAGTTTGTAGTTTATTTAGTAAGTGTGCTGATGCGTAGCTCCAGGCTACGCAGTTGTATACTATGATTGGCCTAATGACTGATCTGTAGATAATTAGTTTGGTGTGTTCCGTTAATTGGTTACCTTTTAACAGTGGATAAAGTTGCACGAATCTGCCTATTGCTTTTGTGTTTGTTTTTTTCTATGTGCTTTCTCCAAATTAATCTCTTATCTATTGTTATGCCTAGATATTTTACGCTTGTCTGTATTGGTATTTCTGTATTAAATAATATGAAAGGAGCTGGTGGGTTTTGAAGCCATTTAGATATTACTAAAGCTGTTGATTTGTCTGGGTTAACTTTAATTCCCCATTTAGTGAACCATTCTTGTAATGTAACTAAGTATCTATGGATTCCTAGACTTGAGAAATTTATGTTTCTGTTTTGTGCGTAAACCATGGTATCGTCTTCAAATTGCCTAACTTTNTATTGTTATGCCTAGATATTTTACGCTTGTCTGTATTGGTATTTCTGTATTAAATAATATGAAAGGAGCTGGTGGGTTTTGAAGCCATTTAGATATTACTAAAGCTGTTGATTTGTCTGGGTTAACTTTAATTCCCCATTTAGTGAACCATTCTTGTAATGTAACTAAGTATCTATGGATTCCTAGACTTGAGAAATTTATGTTTCTGTTTTGTGCGTAAACCATGGTATCGTCTTCAAATTGCCTAACTTTAACTTTCGGGTTGGAGGGTATGTCTGAAACGTAAGTGTTGTAGAGGTGTGGTGATAGCGTGGAGCCCTGGGGGACTCCCGCCCTGTTTGGGTGTGTTGGGGACATTTTACCCTCCATTGTTACCTTGAATGTTCTCAGACTAAGGAAGCTGGCGATTGTGTGGACGAACTATGAGGGGAAGTCAAGTATGATTAGTTTGTGGAGTAGGCCGATATGCCACACTTTATCGAACGCCTTCTCTATATCTAGAAATATTGCTATTAAGTACTGTTTTTCTTCAAATGCCAGAGCGGCGTCATCTATTAAATTTACTTTGGGGTGGGCAGTGGACTGATAATTATTGAAGCCAAATTGGAGCTCTGGGATAATTTTTAATCTATCAGTGATTTGTTTTAGTCTTCTAAGTATCATTTTTTTTCAAATAATTTACTGTGCGTTGGGAGGAGACTGATTGGTCTTCTGTTTTGGGGAAACATGGGGTCTTTACCTGGTTTGGGAATTGTTATAACCTTAGCCATCTTCCAGTCGTCCGGGAAATGACATAGGTAAAGTAGTGTGTTTAATATTGTCAAGAGTACCCAGACTGCCCTTAATGGTAGGTGTTGTACTATCTCGTTTGTAATGTTATCGTGTCCTGGGGCTTTATTTTTGGGAAGTTCCTGTATAGTAGATGTAAGTTCTTCCAGTGTGATGTCATCTGCCTGTGTGTTAGTTTGGTTTAAATAAGTACTCCCTTACTGACATGGTCGCTTCCCTGGTGAAGTTTGTTTTCTGTGGTCTTTGGTTGGGTGTAAACAGTTTTTCTAGTGTGGTGGCTATGGTCTCCACTTTCTCCGAGCTTTTATAGGCCACACCGTTTTCCCCGTGTATGGCTGGTACTGACCTGATTATTTTGTCTCCCATTAGCTGTTTTGGTATTTTCCATGTTTTGCTATTGTCTGTGGATGCCTCTGTGACATAAGTGTTCCATTTTTCTAACCTGATACTTTTAACTTGTCTTCTAGCCTGTGCTTTTAGTTCATTGTAGGCTGCCCTGTGTTGGGGGTTTCTGAAGGTCTGCCAGTTTCTCCTAGCTTCCCTTTTTTGCTCTATGAGATAATCTAAGTGTGAGTGATTTTTTCGGAGGTCATGTGTGATTGGTTCCCTCACTGTACTCTGTTTGTATGCCTGTTGTACGTTCGACGTGAACAAGCGAAGCGATGCTTCGGCTTCCTCCGTGTCTCGTATGTGATGTACCTCCGGAAGTGCGTCTTCAAGAGTTGTTTTAAAAGTGTCCCAATTGCATGTAATTTTGTTGTTAGTGAGCCTTCTTATCTCAATATCTACGGTAATGCTTATCTCGCAGAATATTGGGTTGTGGTCTGAATCTAGTTCGTGTAATACCGTGAGGTCTTCTGGTGTGATCCCTATA